>PVJL010007807.1:0-73711 GCA_004026885.1 Lyroderma lyra | reverse complement strand
GGTGGAAAAATAAGCCCTGTTCATGGATAGGAAGACTTAACATTGTTAAAATGGCCATTCTGCCCAAAGCAATCTACAGATTTAATGCAATATCCATTAAAATCCCACAATCATACTTTTGTGAAATAGATAAAAGAATTGTTAGATTTATATGGAACCATAAAAGACCTCAAATTGCCAAAGCAATACTACATAAAAAAAATAAGGCTGGTGGCATTACACTTCCTGACTTCTATTTATATTACAAAGCATCAATAGTCAAAACAGCTTGGTACTGGCAGAAGAACAGAAATATAGACCAATGGAATAGAACTGAAAACCCAGAAATAAACTCACAAATTTATGGACAAATAATTTTTGATAAAGGAGCAAAAAACATACAATGGGGAAAAGATAGCCTCTTTAGTAGGTGGTGCTGGGAAAACTGGAAAAACATATGCAAAAGAATGAACCTGAGCTGTGAACTCTCTCCATATACAAAAATTAACTCAAAATGGATTAAAGACCTTCATCTCAGACCTGCAACAATAAACTGTATAGAAGAAGACATAGGTACTAAACTTATAGACCTAGGTAGGACTCAAGGAAAACTTCATGAACCTGACCTCAAAGGCAAGGGAAGTAAAAGCAAAAATAAATGAATGGGATTATGTCAAACTAAAAAGCTTCTGCACAGCAAAAGAAACCATCAACAGGGCAAAGAGACAACCAACTGAATGGGAGAAAATATTTGCAAATAACGCATCAGATAAGGGTCTAATATCTAAAATATATAAAGAACTAATGAGACTTAACAACAAAAAAACAAACAACCCAACTGAAAAGTGGGCAGAAGAACTAAACAGACACTTCTCCCATGAGGAAATACAAATGGCCAGCAGACATATGAAAAAATGCTCATCCTCATTAGCTCTCAGGGAAATGCAAATCAAAACCACAATGAGATACCACCTCACACCTGTGAGAATGGCTGTTATCAACAAGACAAGGAATAACAAGTGCTGGAGAGGATGTGGGGAAAAAGGAACTCTGGTACACTGCTGGTGGGAGTGCAAACTGGTACAACCACTGTGGAAGGCAGTGTGGGGGTTCCTCAGAAATTGGGAATGGAGTTACCATATGACCCAGCAATCCCCCTTCTGGGGATCTACCCAAAAGACTTGAAAACCTTTGTCCGCAAAGACTTATGTCCCCCAATGTTCATCACATCGCTGTTCACAGTGGCCAAAACATGGAAACAACCAAAGGTCCCTGCGACAGATGACTGGATAAAGAAGCTGTGGTACATATACACCATGGAATATTACTCAGCTATAAGAAAAGATGAAATATTGCCATTTGCAACAACATGGATGGACCTGGAGATCATCATGCTTAGTGAAATAAGCCAGACAGGAAAAATCAAGAACTGGGAGTTCCCTGATGGTGTAGCGGTTTAAGGCTTCGGCGCTGGTGCTGTCAGCGCTGCGGCTTGGGTTCGATTCCCAGTCGGGGAGCTACCCACATACCAAAAAGAAAAAAAAAAATCAAGAACTGTATGACTTCACTCATATGCGGAATATAAAACTGAAAGCAACAAAGAAAAAAGAAATGAAGAAACAAATAACCCATGGACACAATCAATAGTTTAATGTTTATTTGGGGACAAGTGGGCCAGGGAGGGGAGAAAGGGGAGGGGGTGGGAGAGGAGGCGGGGAAGCTAAATAGAAGGTGATGGAAAGAGAAGTCACATTAGGTGGTGAACTTATTATACAACAAGCTGACAATGCACTGTAGAATTGTATGCCTGAAACCTATGTAATCCTTGCTAACAGATGTCACCCCAATAAGTCTAACAATAAAAATGAATTAAAAAGAAAAAAAAAGAAACCCATCTTAAACAACCAATGGATCAAGAGAAAAATCACAAGAGAAATTTAAAAATATCTTGAGACCCCCTAACTTTACACCTAAGGAACTAGAAAAAGAAGAACAAACTAAAGCCAAAGCTCGAAATGGAAGGACATAATAAAAAGAAGAGAAGCGATAAATTAAGTATAGAATTAACAATGAGAAAATGAATAAAATCAGGTTGGTTTTTTGATGAGAGCAACAAAATTGAAAATCTTTTAGCTAGAGTGACTAAAAAAAGGAGAGAGAAGATTCATCTCAACTGATGCAGGAAAAGCATTTGACAAAATTCAACACCTTTTCATGATAAAAAATAAAAATCAACAAATTAGGAATAGAAGAAAGTATCTCAACAAAATAAAGGCCATATATGAAAAACCCACAGCTAATATCATAGTCAATGTGGAAAGACTGAAAGCTTTTTCTCTAAGTTCAGGAATAAGACAAGAGGGAATGCTTTTGTCACTTCTATGTGACATAGTAATGGAAGTTCCAGCCAGAACAATTATGGAAGAAATAGAAATAAAAGCTATCCAAATAGAAGAGAAAGAAATAAAGCTATCCCTGTTCACAGATTACTTGATTTTATAGGTAGAAAATTCTAAACATTCCATATACAAAAAAAAAATCTGTTAAAACTAATAAATAAATTCAACAAAGTTTCAGGATACAAAATTAATATGCAAAAATCAGATGCATTTCTATACATTAACAATGAATGATCTGAAAAGGAAAATTTTAAGAATCTCATTTACTATAGCATCAAAAGGAAGTAAAATATTCAGGACTAAACTTAGCCAAGGAGGTGAAAGATCTGTGCATTGAAAACTTACAAAATATTCACCAAAGTAATTAAAGAAGACACAAATAAATGAAAAGATATTATGTTTTCATGGATTAGAAGACTTAATATTGTTAAAATGTCCATACTATCTAAAGCAATCTATAGATTCAAAGCCATCCTTTAAAAAAAAAATCCTAATGGCAATTTTTTTTGCAGAATAGAAAAATTTATTTTAAAATTCATATGAAGTCTCAAGGGACCTCAAATACCTAAAGAATCTTGGGGGAAAAAAGAACAAAGTTGGAGGTCTCACACTTTATGATTTCAAAACTGATTACAAAACCACAGTAATCAAAATGGTGTTATACTAGAATAGAATAAACACAAACGAAAAGCCATAGAATAGACTGGAGAACCCAGAAATAAATGATCACATACCTAGTCCAATGATTTGCAACAAGGTGTCATGGCCATTCAACAGGGAGAGGAGAGTCTTTTCAACAAATAACCCTGGAAAACTGCATATTCATTTGCAAAAGAATTAAGTTAGAGCCTTGCCTAACACCATATACCAGATTAACTCAAAATAACTCAAAGACCTAAATGTAAGAGCTAAAACTACAAAAGTCTTAAAAGAAAATATAGAACAAAAGCTTTATGACACTGAATTTAACAAACATTTATTGGGTATTACACCAAAAGCACAGAAACAGAAGTACAGATACTCCTCTCTTAACGACCTACCTGTTTAATGACCGCCCAGACTTACTATCAGTTCTCCAGCACAGGCAATCCCCTTTTTCAGTCTGTGTGAGTCTCAGGAATTCCCTTTCTCAGTTTTTGTCTCCTTCCCACAGTCAGTTAATATTCACTGCCCAAAATGTTTGCAATCACACATGACTACAAGTACATATTTCATTTGTAAGTGTGGTGTCATGTGATACCTACTGAAAAAATCAGACACTATGATGCCAGGACACACCACAAGACATCTGCCTTTAAGATCCTCCTTATGGACCAATTCACTCAACAACCTAATCATAAATGAGGAGTGCCTGTAAAAATAAATTCTATTACATCAAAATTAAAATCTTCTGTGCACCAAGAGACACAATCAATGGAGTAAAAAGGAAACCTATGGAATGAGAGAAAATATTTGCAAATCTTGTATCTGATAAGAGGTTATAATCCAGAATATATAAAAAAACTATTACTCAACAACAATAAAACTACACAACATGATTTAAAACAATGGTCAATGAACTTGAATAGACATTTCTCCAAAGAAGATATACAAATGGCCAATAAGCACATGAAAAGATGTTCAACATCACTAATTATCAGGGAAATGTGAATCAAAACCACAATGAGATACCACCTTTCACATAGGATGGCTACTATCAGTTCTGTGATTCTATGATTTTAAGAAACATGTTTGAGTAGATCAGGGTTTTTCAACCTTGACACTATTGACATTTTGGATCAAAAATGTCTCTAGGGATTGTCATATGTTGTCCCTTGGAGTACCAAGTTGCCCAGCTGAGAACCACTGGCTTCAATCACACAAAATAAATGAAGAGCCTGCTTACTCCATAAAGTGTGTGAGAGATTTGGCTTTAATAAGAGCATCAAAGTATTTTGGTGTAAGAAACTGCATGGAGTCATTTTACATTCATTATCAGCAAGAGGCAAAGTTTGTCTTCAAAATTCTCTAACCCTCTCCTTCAGAATACCCTTACATTTTTCTCTTATAAATGATGAATTCACCCCCACCGCCATCATCCATTCCTAAGCATACAGTAGATTTTCTTCCTCTTGCCATTCAAACATGACTTCAAGAAAAGAAATAATCAAGAATTTAAAAGGTGGTACAGGAGCAATATGATATAAGAAACTAAATTGGGATCCAAGCAACCTGGGTTCTAGTCATGGCCTTGTCACAACCAATCCTGTAACCCTGGGCAAATCAATTACTCATTCGGAGCCTTTATCATTTCTTCTGCAAAGGTGAGTATCGGATCAGATGGTCTGTCTGTACTCATTCTCACTAATGGGTAAATGACTTGACATGTCAAGCTTTGTTGGCTGCATATTTGTTGAAGCAAGCTTCAGCAAGGCAGCTGCAACAAAGCAATAATGTGCACATTTGTTGGAAATGGTGTTTTCACTGAGCAAAGAAACATCTAGTCCTGAATGCCAGACTGGGGGTTCTATATCTATGTAAGATGAGAAAGCATAGAAGATTGTAGAATATACATTCAGTTATGGCATTTAAGACTCCCATAGTTGAAGTTACATTAGAGCATACCTTGTCCTCTCCTCTCACTTTACAAAAAAAGACCCTGAGGCTTAGGGAGGGGAGGTGACTTGTCTACCTCTTATTGCAAAGTGGCCTAATTAACAGTTTTTAATACTGGGAACTCGAAAGCATAAGGAGAATTGCTTTCTGGAGTCTATATACATGATTTACTTCTAGGCATTTTCAAGTTCACTTATCTGAAACGACTTAGTACACTCACTCATAACTCTTTCCCTTGATGGAATGACAAATGAAAGAACTTATTTCCTGATGCATTTTTACAAACAAGTCCATTGATAAGCAAGACAAACACAAAAAGAGTATCAAGAGCAGATAGATATTGAAAGATAAAAAACATTCACTGGTAGAGACAGGAGACCAAAATGACACAGGATATTAAACAGGGAAAGTTAAGTAAAGAAGTACGAACTAGTACCAGTAACAAGTTGGCTACTAAGGGTGAGGAGAACACTGAAGAATCCAGGAATGGCTGATACAGGGAGCAGGCAATACCCTAGGGTGGAGGCAGACTACCCCTAGGGAAAAACAAACTTGGGAGCCCTCCTCCGCACGCATGAGGCTGAGATTCAAATCTTGTTGGAGTGGGGCTGTGGCCCACTGGATGGTGAAGTTTGCTGAGGTGACAGAGGTGAAGATAGTCAAGCACACACTTGTATAAGCTGCGACCCATGGGCCGTGTACAGTCCAGGATGGCTTTGAATGTGGCCCAACACAAATTCGTAAACTTTCTTAAAACAATAAGAAAATCAAGGACCTTTTTTATTTTTTAGCTCATCAGCTATCGTTAGTGTTAGTGTATTCCATGTATGGGCCAAGACAATTTTTCTTCCAATGTGGCCCAGGGAAGCCAAAAGATTGGACACCCCCTAGTCAAACAGAAAACTGTCCCCTCAGGTGACAATGAAACTTTCTAGGAAGCTGCCCCAAAGGGAAAGCAATTGAATTTTCTGGGGCGCTAGAGGGACTCACCAGGAAGCTTCTGGGAAGCCACACCTCCCACCCCCGACAGGATGCTCTTGAACTCACTGGAAGCCCGACAAGTGCTTGTAGAACTCACTAGAAAGCCATATACAGGGGTGAAGGCAGCTGCATGGACATCCCACGCACCGCAGGAGCAAGAAGGAAGCAAAACGTGGGCAACCAGAAAGAGAAGCGTCTCCCTCCTCCAGTGTACCTGCAGCGCCCTCTACTGGCAAAGCCTAGCATCCTGCCAGTTGGCAAAGGAGAAAAGTTTTCAGCAAGGTTTAGCTCCTGTACCACAGCCGGGCTAAGAAGGATGGACTGGGAGACATCGGGGTAATAAACTGATCAGTGAAACATTCACAATCAGGAGCACAATCTCTAAAGTGATCGTTACACACACACACTCACACGAGGGCACACACTATATATATCATGATACATACACAGGTGTCCAGGTAAAAACTATGAAATAAGCACCCCTTTTTAGTTCACCATCTCCTCTGGATACACAGAATCTCTACCTGCCCTGGAATCACCAGAAGTGCACACACCTACATAGGTCCCCAGCAGTACCCCAAGATCCAGCTTTGCAGTTCTCTTACCTTCTTCCCTCAGGTTTTCCGTTAGGGCAGCACGGGATGGTATCACAAATATCATAAAATTGAAAGAAAAAGAAAAGTCTTGCTATGTCTTAGCAGCATGGGGTATTGGAGAGGAAAGGTAACAGGGCAGGTAACCTTGTGCTGTGTTTGCATCTGTTGTCTCAGTTACCGTGCCATCTTGCTCTCGAAAGTATCCTGCTTCAAGGGATAAATGACGTTGACCACCAAATGTAGCCGTCAGTCTCCTGAGTTCACGGGCAAGGAGCTCTCCAAGGTTGCAGATAAACAGGAGGCTGCTCAGGGGGGTGGTGAGACTGGGCTTGGAGCTACTGTGTAACTTTGGATAATTACTAAGCCTCTCTCTAAAAGGACCACCAGGGACACACTTGTGTGAGGGGTTTTTACCTTCCATAGTGCTGTAGAGCAAAGCTTGGTCCTCTCCAGCTCAGCTGAACAGGTTGAATTGACCAAAACAGTGGTTATGGAGAAGCTTAGTCCATGAGGCAGTATTACACACTCCCAATCCAGGCTCCAGACATACTACACAGATTTTATGGAAAGGACTCTTCCTATGTCCATGGGAGATTGAATTCAAATGGAAAGCCAGCAGATGTGGTCTATAGACAGAAAGAAATCCATAGAAAAATGATGTCACAAAACTTCACCAATTGCCACACTAAGGTTTAGCAGGTTGGTGCTCATGCCACCCTGACTGATGGTGTGGTGGTCCAGGTGATGGGGTTGCTCTCTAATAACAACCAGGCTTTGAGGAGATTCATGCAGACATTCGTCCTGGCTCCTGAGGGTTCTGTTGCAAATAAGTCCTGCATTCACAATGATGTCTTCAGATAACCAAGATGAGGTCTTTGGTGGCTCAGCCCGAGGAGGACTCTGAGAAAGCAGTAGAGGAACCTGAAGAATGACAGTAGATACCTGAGCTGGTACCTGATGATTCTAGAACTTTCTATGATCAGACTGTCAACAATGACTTGGAAGAACATTTAGAGGAACCTGTTGCTGAACCTGATCCTAAACCAGAAGCAGAGCAAGAACCTGTATTTGGAATCCAAGAGGAAAAGCCTGAGCCAATATTGGAAGAAGCTGCTGAGGATGCTCAGAAGAGTTCTCCTCCAGCACCTACAGACATAGCTCAGGCAGTGTAGGAAAACTTGAGGACATTTTCTGGGCACACGTGAGCAGTAAGAACCTTCCATCCCATGAAGCTGTTCTAGTTTCTGGGATACTACCTCACTTATGAAAGTGCCAGCTTCACAGCCTTGCCCAGAATTTAAGCCTGAATCTCAGATTTCACCGCAGAGGCCTCTGAGGGATCAAAGAATGTGAGAACAACGAATAAACATTCCTCCTCAGAGGAGATCTAGACTAATCCGTGAGGCTGGTGAGCAAGGTGATGCTGAACCCCGAAGAATTGTGCAACACCCTGACAGTCACCAACTCTTTATTGGCAATCTACTTCATGAGGTAAACAAATCAGAGCTTCAAAATTTCTTTCAACAATATGGGAATGTGGTTGAGCTGCATGTTAACAGAGGTGGGAAATTACTCAATTTTGGTTTTGTTGTGTTCGATGATTCTGAGCCTGTTCAGAAGGTCCTTAGCAACAGGCCCATTATGTTCAGAGGTGAGATCCATCTGAATGTGGAGGGAAGAAGATTCCAGCTGCCCAGGAAGAGGCCCTGGAGGCCCTCCAGGTGGGCCAGATGGAATGAGAGGCCCTCCCCACGGAGGCATGGTGCAGAAACCCGGTTTCAGAGCGGGAAGGGGAATTGCTCCAAGGCAGGGAATTTCTCATCACTGATCTTCACACAGCAGTATGAACCCCTGCTCCTGCAGAATGGTGAATGGCTTCAACCACCTTTTGCTTGCAGTATGACCCTGGTCTCTTCTAAACTACTTAAGTTTGTACAATTAAAATAAAATGAAATAAAATAAAATGGTCACCAGGTTGGGGTGCTGGGATGATAAAAGGAGATAGCATATGCAGAGCATCAGGCACAAATTGTGGCCTGAGGGATCTAACAGCTCCCACCCCATAGCTCCTCTCTCTGCGTACTTCCCATTTCCTATCACATCTTCTCAGTATACTGTTCAGACAAGAACAACAGATGCATTTTAATAAAAGCAGGGCACAATTATCTTCCGGAATAATCACTGCTAACAGAAAGTTGAAGGGGGCGGGGTTAAAATCTCTGGAAAGAATTGGGGCTAAGTGCCCCAGATTTGATAAGCAAAAGGGAGATTTTGAATTGTGTCTCCAGTTTATGCCTCCCTCCCCCTAAATTCCCTCTTCCTGAAGGCTGCCAGTTGCTTAGAGCAATGGACCAAGAGCAAAGGCCTCCCATTGGGAAGCCAGGTCCAGCCCAGCGGCTCACCAGTATTCCATAAGAAAGGGCATCCCATGATCGCCATCTGGTGGCCAAGCTCTAGAACACACTCTCTGGTCAATTTGATGACCAACCAGATGGGCAGCTTAAGGCCATTTATAAGAGAAGAACCTCAGGCTCAGAACTCTTTATACAGGACACTTGGTGACGGCTGCTAATGGGAGCATGGGTCTGTGTGGTGCATCTTGCAGGCTACACTTTAACATGATTCAGAGACTGCTCTGCCAGGCTTGCTGTCCTAGATCTAGGACAGTTTACTGTAGGGTTTCTCAACCTCAGCACTATAGACATTTTGGGGCAGATAATATTTTATCATGAAGAGCTATCCTGTGCATTGCAGGGAGTTTAGCAGCCTCCCTGGCCTCTATGCACTAGATGTCAATAGCAACTTTCACCCAGTTCCCAGTTATAACAACCAAAATTGTCTCCAGATATTGCCAAATGCCACCTGGGAGTGGGTGGAGGGGGATTGCTCCTGATGGAAAACCACTGGGCTACTCAACTAATTAGCTGTTCATTTCACAAACAGTTCAGCTCTTAGCAACATGGCAAGGAGAGCAGATGACTAAGTCAGATCGGATCAGCAGCAATTTCCAAGAACTAGGTTGACCAGATATACCATTTTAACTGAGACAGAAAAAAAATGGGACTGTCCTGTTAAAAATGGAGCATATGGTTGACCTCCTGTAACCTTGAATTTAGCCCAATGAGACTAGGCTGACTAGATGTACCATTTGCAGGACTGTAACATTGTTTTCTGTCTCATTTTTTTAAAATTAATTTTTATTGTTAGACTTACTGGGGTGACATCTGTTAGCAAGGATTACATAGGTTTCAGGCATACAGTTCTACAGTGCATTGTCAACTTGATGTATAATAAGTTCACCACCTAATGTGACTTCTCCTTCCATCACCTTGTATTTAGCTTCCCCTCCTCCTCTCCCACCCCCTCCCCTTTCTAATGGAACATTTGGTCACCTTGCCAAGTGCCCACCATGTGTGCATTCTAGGAAACAGAGATAAACCAGCGTCCAGTCTCAGGCCTCCAGAACTCCCTTGCATAAAGCTTTGCCTATACACGTACATGGGTATTTTGAGGCTGACCCTCTTTTTAGGTCTTGGCTCAAGAGATGACTTTAGTGGAAAACAAAACCTGTTCAGGCAAGGTTTAAGTGACTTTATCACAGAATCCTCAGAATCAGGAAGACCCGTAATCATAAGAACAGCTACTGGTTTTTTCAGCATGAAATAAGTGCCAATCCCCGTGATTAGTAGTTTTCTGCTTTCATTCTTCACTACAACTCTGCAAGGCAGGTGTCATTTGATAAGTTAAATAACTTGGCTAAGGCCTTGGAGCTTGTGTTTTGTAGAGCTCAATTTTGAACATGGGTTCCACACAGCCTTCTGTAGGCTCCTTGCAGTCCCCAGGGAGCTGACTTCTCAGATGCTATTTGGAGTTTGCCATCAGTACCTTACAGTGTAGGCTTTGATGAAGTTCTCCTTTTCCTCTGCCTTGGGTGTGCTAATTTTATCTCCTTGAGCAAGCTGGAGACCCCTCAAGGACAGGGCCCTGCCTTTGGTTTTCTCTGTTCTGCTTCCAGAGCCAGCACAGTGCTGGGCACAGAGGCCCTCCAAAGCCCTTAACAGGTTCACCAAGGCAACCCCCTTCCATACAGAATGGGGTTTCTCAAAATTATGATTGCCCTGTGGAAGCCTCCAGAATCCCACAAACCTATTTGTCCCCTCTTTCCTTAGAACCATACCCAATAGAGAGATCCATCTCATCTCCACCTTCATCTCCCTCTGGTGGCAATCTAATTAGGTTCTTTCCACAATTAACTATTTATAATTAAAGAGAAGCAAAGCCCATGTGTCATTCTTAAAATTCATCCATTAAACAACAATGTCCAATTTTGAAATCCCTCTTCAGACAGGAGCAACAGTACATGTGTGGGATAAGAATTCTCCAGATATGCAAACCTAAATTTAATTATGCAAGGAGAACAGAGGTTTAACTTTGTTCTTCCTGAAAGTTCTATAATTAAAACTCAATTAGGGACAGTGCTGGCCAACATCATTATTCAGGTGTCACCCTATTAAAGAGACAAACAGTTCAGTTCCACTCACATGGACTCTGGCTCAAAGAGTGCAAGGAAAGGGGTCATTTGGACCATCCTTTTCAACAGTCTTCTAAAAGCACCATTTGTTCAATTGCTTTCTCTTCATTTGTAACTCCTTAAAACAGTTGTATCCAAGTATCCAGGTAAAAGGAGGAACCAGCCATTCGGATGTCTTGGCTAGTACTATTAATAATTGATCAAGTGCTTTGATGGGCCAGGTACTTCCCATACAGTATCTCATTTAATCTTTACCCTAACCATGGGAAGTAGGTGTCATCCATATATACAGAAAAAATAATCAAGGTTCAGTGTAGTTAAAGAACTTGCCAGTCACACCAGTGTGAAGTGCTGGGACCAGGACTTAAACCAAGAAGCCATTTCTTGAGTCTGTGCTCATCATGTTACATTGGCATTTTGGAATAGTTTTCCAAATATCTGATGTTTGACATGAGAGGCAAATTTACTCTTTTTTAAATTGCAAACGCCTCCTCCCCCCAGAAAAACCCCCAAAGATTCTGAACTCTTGTTGCATGCATCGTGTTAGCAGGAAGGCCAATGATTTAGGAGGTTCCATGTTGACCTCATGCTGGATTGGAGAGTGAGGGTTTTGGGGGGTCACTCATTCTGGTGGCAAAAAGCCAAACTGACTGGAGAAGGTGCTGTTTCAGTGAAACCCACTGCTCCCACCTCCAGGGCACAGTGCCGTAAGCCAGACAGGCCCAGCAGATGCTAAAGTGATCAGAACTTTCAGGAACTCAGTATTCACAAGGGGTTTTGTGAAATCTGTGTGACTTTCTATATCAGTGCTCCTGTTCACAACTTCCCTTTCTAAACCTCTGCTGGGAATCTGGGTGATTCCATCATGGTTGGGGATTAATCATAAGGGAATGGTGGGGTTTCCATTCTGGCTATGAGGAGGCATGACCCAGCCAAAGCAGCAGTGTAGAGATATACATCCCAGACATAGTTCACGTCTTTGATGGGGCTGTCTGCACAGACACCACCCACGTCAGCCATCAGTGGACAATCTTTGTGGCTCTTCCCTGGGAGGGCCACAAAGAGTGCATGTCAGTCAGGCCACGCACCTTACCCAAGGGCCGCCACGTACAGTTGCTAAGTGGTGTCCTTCAGAGGGAAGGGCACCGGCGGGGAGCATGGGTGGGCCTGAGATCCAGCTCACATCTGACTCCAGCCAATGAAAAGGCATCACTTCTAATTTTCTCAAAGATGCTGCTAAGATAACAGTGGTATGACCCCGCTCCTTTCAGAGTACCCAAATCCACAGCCCCCTGGACATGCTGCCTTAGGTCTTCCTACACAGAAAACAGTAAAATGGAAACCTCTAATCTAGAGGCATGCTTCTGAGTTTACTCAAAACAAGAAGCAGAAATGATAAGGACCTGGAGGAAGGGCCATACCCCTACTCCAGCCCTTTTGGAGGGGCCTCCAAGGCCCTCTCCACCAGTATCTTCTCTGTCTAATAATGTAATTTTCTTTCTTCCCTCCTGACCCTATGGATTCCATTTCTCCACAGACAATGAGATTGTGTGAAATAAGTTCTCAAGTAATCAATGTTTCAGAATGAGTATAAGAAGAGCTTGGTGTTGAGATGATCACTTCTTCCAATAATAGAGAATCGTGGCCAGAAACTTCAAAAGGCTCCACATACAGTTGAGCTGTCAGACAAAGGTGAAGCACAGGAGGTGGGATACCCATGGGAGGATGGGACCTGCACCTGAGTCCCATCCTCAGCCTCCCCTATATTACAACCCACAGCATGAGTCACTGCCTACAGGCAACCTCTGAAAGGGAGGGCCATCACAGGCCCAAGCTCACTTGGAGGACCAGTTGGTGGCAGAGCTGGAATGGTGTCTGGGCTGCTCTTTCTTTACTCACAGGCGTCTGCCTCCTGCCTTCCTAGGGGAAAGAATGCGGTTTCTTTCAGATCAATGGGGCTCAATTTCCTGCTGCAACATCTGCAATAAGAATGCCATTGAAAACCAGGGGTTAACCTGGGCGGCCTGGGGACTCTTGATGTGGTTTTCTGCACAAATGGAGCAGCCATGAGTTGGAGAAGGGCAGCAGGGTGAGGCCAATGAACCGGAAGGCCCCACATTGGATACATGCTAGGTTGGAGGTGAGTAATTTGTTGAGTCATTTGTTCAGTTATTCATCAATCCATTCACTTAAAACCTGCTTCCAAAAGTTACTTGAAATAGCTTAAAACATGTCTAATATTGAAGGTTAAACAAAAGAGAACACAATAGAACCACTTTAGAAAACTGGAACTTTCTAACAAATGCAAACATACACCTACCCTTTGACCCAGCAACTTTATCCTTAGGCCTTTATCAGAGAGAAAAAGGTGTATGTGAACCCACAAGACACCTGACAAGAATATCTGTAGTATCTTTATCATTAATAGCCAAAAATGGAAGTGTCCAGGTTTCTACTAAAGGAGAGTGAATAAACAAACTATAGTATATTCATGCAATACATTTCTATCCAGTAATAAAAGGGACTACATTTCAGACAGATGGAACCACATGGATGAATCTTACAGAAATTATGCTGTGTGAAAGATGCCAGACTCAAAAGTATGTGTACAAATTTATGAGTCCACTTACATGGGGGTCCAAAAGCAGCAAAACTCACCTTCGGTGATGGCAGTTTGAGTAGCGGTTGCCTCTGGGTTGAGGGGAGCATGAAGGAGATTGAGTGAAGAAGGCATGAGGGAACTTTCTGGAATGTTGGAGCTGTTGCACATCTTTCTTTTAATTTTTTAAAATTTATTTTTCAATTATAGATTGTGCATATCTCGATTTGAGTGTGAGTTGCAAGGGTGATTACATTTGTCAAAACTCATTAAACTGTACACTTAGGATCTGTGCTACGTGAAGAGTATACCTAACAAAACAGAACAAGGAGCAACAACAAAAAAATTTTATAACTGCTTTGAAAACAAACAAATAAGCAAAGAGTCCGTCTGGGGCCAGATAGGCTGCATTCAAACCCTGGTCTGGTTTTACCTCTAATGGGACTTCTGATGGAGAGCAGATGGTAAGCTCTCACTGCTGTTTTGAAGAAACCTTAGCTGCTTAGGAAACTGAGCCTTTACTTGGAGACCATAAATGGAGGTCTCCAAGATGGGGCTCCATGGAAGGGCTCACACACCTCCGGAAAACGTGCTAAGCATAATGCACATTTGTGTCATCAACACAATCAGACCCTAAAATAACTACTCCAGGTCCCAGGGATGAGATGATTCTTATAAATGAATGACAAAGTTGAACCATGAGCCTCCTGGCATCTCCTTCTTAGGGGTGAGCCACTAAGCCCAGATCACTCTTAAGACACACAGAGCATAGCTCTCAGAAACACCTCCCACAGTTGGGAAGGAGTATCCAACATGGCTTCTTGGGATTTAACTGAAAACAAGTCCAGGATTGAGCTGTCTCATCCTTGCAAGGGCAGTGATGCTCATCTGTGTGAAGCACTGAAGCCAGGACAGAGCGGGCAGAGGGCAGGACTGGGTCATGGAAATGGAAGTGAGAGCAATCATCTAGTTTGCAGAGAAGCTGTGATTTAGCATTCAGGAAGGAGTGATGGGGGTCTGAGAAGCAGGAAGAACTGTGGAGTGGGAACCCAAACCCAGGAAAGTGAACTCTCCCCCTCCTCCTCTACCTTTCCTTCTCCTCCAGCATCTCCTCCAGCCTTGCCTCCTGGCTTCTTGCCCTAGAAGAGAGCTGCTGCTGGGAGTTCTTACTGCTCAGAACAGGAAGAATAGCAATGGTCTACCTGCTGTGAGGTGAAGGGCAAAGGGGTGGTTCTTGGGAAGCCAAGCAAGATGGAAATGACTCATTTTGAGACTTTGGACCCAGGCCCATTGGATTGGAAGGTGCCTCCACTACACCTTTGCTGGGCAACCTTTAGAAAGGCTCTTCAATTCTGTGTGCCTGACCTCATCAACTATAAAATAGAGGTAAAAACCTGTCCTTCATATGATATCATAAAGTCTGAACTGGATGGGGCCTGATGCTTAGTAAGGCTCTACACACAGTAGGCACTGCTTTAAAGCTACAACAGACCTACTGGGAGCTTCAGAATTCATTATGATCCAATGAGTTCAATGAGTGCCATTTGGATGTATTAATTAATTCATCCAATAAGCTATGAGCCCCTAGTAAGTGCCAGGTGCTGTGCCAAACCCTGGGACACAGTGGAGAATAGAATGGTTGCGGTCTTGTCTTTCTGCAACCCACAGGTATCTCTGGAGCCATTGTGGTTTGCTGGGGAAGCAGTACATGCTTCCATCCAGGAACTTCTCAAGAGAGACTTCTGACACTGCCCCTTTTTTGTTCAGCCTACATAACACACTGGGGTCCAGGCTGGGGTGGGGGCCTGCTCACAGACATCAGTAAGTTCCCATGAGTTCTGGCTGAGAGCATCTCTGATAAGGTGCCAGAGATAATCGCCTTGTTATCTGATTACTGGTGGATGGTGACAGCCACCCTGGCATCCTCCCCAGCTCTGCCTGGAGCTAGGAGCCACAATACACCCAGCAATCCAACAAGAAAAGCCACCTCACACACATAGGCTGGGAGAGCAGGCCCAGTTCTAGGAGTACTGGATGGGGAATTTACCCTGATCATAGCTTGGAGCGATGGCAAAAGTCTGTCCTGAGATATAGCCATTGTGGCTGCCAGAGGCTGGGCTGCAATAGTGTCTGAGAACCAGCACTTCCCAGGAAAACAGTGGAGGTAGGAAGCTAGGGGTACAGTGGTGGGGGTGGGGCTTTAGTTTTGACACACCTCCACCAGTCAAAAATAGCAATAATACAACTCTCATTCTTATAATAAGGCCCACAATCCCTTATCCAAAACTCTAGGAGCCAGCTGCATTTGGAAAGTCAGAATTGGGGGTTTTCAGAAGGCAATATGGTATAAATATGGTGTGGTACCTGACATTTCCAAGGAGTGCTCAAACTAATCCAAAGAAACAAAGATGATAAGTGATTTCACACTTATTCAGGGTTGACTGCCAACCAAGTTGTGCAAGATCGTGGATTTCTGAGCCCTTTTAATTCATGATCACAAGAAGGGATTGCGGATAGATGGCTAATACAAAATGGCAGTGTGAAAGGCATTCCTGGCAACCCCCCCTGGAGGTAACGACTAATAACATAACTATAATTCAATGAAAGATTCCCTACCCAATGCACAAACACAGCTAAGAGACCACTCCTTGCATCAAATTACCTGCAGGTGGGCAAAGAAGAGCAAACTGAGGAAGAAGGAAGGGGGAGTGAAGACACAGGCCACCGTGGGTCCCTGTTTGGAACGCTAAGGCTGGGGCAGGGAGGAGAAAGAAGGTAGCAGGTGAGCAATCCGGACCTCACTGGGTCCGAGGGACAGAGAAAAATAAACACAGAGGCTGGGGCTGTGACACACCACAACCAAACCTCACTTTGTCCTCAGGAGGTGCAGGCACTGGTATGGATGCTAAAGCCCGAATTCACTCTGATTCTGAGAAGAGGGGGAGTGAGGGGGGCAGTGAGGAGGTGCAGCTCAACCTCTCTCCAGCCAGGAAAGAGAAGGAGAGGAAAGGCTGTGGGTGCACTTCTCTTTCTACAAACAGTCTTTTCTATGGGGCCAGCTTACAAGACAGCTCATCCCAAAACTCAGGGCAGAGACCTCAGAGCAAACTGAAAACAGAAAGGCATAAGGCTTCACTGTCTGCACAGCCAACAGTGCCAGGCAGAAAACAAAGGCACAAACCCTGGTCACCCTCCCCCACCAGCTGTTCCAGACCTCTGCCCCCCACCTCCTCCCAGCATTAGCAGTGAGCCCCAAAGAAATTGCAGCAGTGAGTGATGAGTTAAGGAGCAGAATACCTACAAACAGGGATGCTGTGAGAATGAGGAAACAAGAAAATACAGCTCAAAAGGAAGAAAAGCAGAAAATCACAGTGAATAGGATGGGGACAAACAACTTATCAGAGACAGAGCTCGAAACAATGGTTATAAGAATGATCAAAGAACTTGCTGAAAATTTCAATGAAGAGATAGCAAGCATGAAGAAAGACATAGAGTTCATTTAAAAAGACCAGACAAAAACAAAAATTATAATAAAGGAAATGAAAAATAGAATAGGAGGAATCTCCAGACTAGATGAAGTAGAGGTGCGAATCAGTGATTTGGAAGAAAAGCTAGCAGAAAACACCCAGTAAGAACAACAAAAAGAAAAAAAGAGTCCAGAAAAATGAGGGTAGTTTAAGATTCCTCTAGGACAACATCAAGCATAACAACATTTACGTCATAGGAGTACCAGATGGGGGAAAGAACCAGCAAGGGATCAAGAACTTATTTGAAGAAATAATGACTGAAAACTTCCCTAACCTGGCCAAGGAAATAATCCTGTAAGCCCAGGAAGCACAGAGAGTCCCAAACAAGATAAACCCAAATAGGCCCACATTGAGACACATTATTGTTAAAATGGCAAAAGTTAAAAACAAAAAGAAAAATTTAAAAGCAAAAAGAGAAAGAAAATTAGTAACTCATAAGAGAGGATGCATAAGACTCTCAGCTGATTTCTTATCAGAATCTCTGCAGGCTAGAAGTAACTGGCAGAAAATATTCAATGTGATGAAACCAAGGATCTACAACCAAGATTAATGTACCCAGCAAGGCTACCATTCAAAATTGAAGGACAGATAAAGAGTTTCTCTGACAAAAAAAGAAAAAAAAAGCTAAATGAGTTCTTCATCACCAAACCAGTACTACAAGTAATGTTTGAGGGACTTCTTTAAGATGCAGGGGTGGGGGAGCAAAAATTATGAATAATAAAATGGCAATAGCTACATATCTCTCAACAGTTACTTTCAAGTTATGCAGGTTAAAAGTTTCAACCAAAAGGCTTGGATGGCATTCACTGCGTGGAGGGTCAGACAGAGGAAGACAGATGCAAATTCTCGTTGCTTATAGGGGAAGCAAACAAGCAGAACAGCAACAAATTCACAGATATAGAAAACATTTGGTTTGTTGCCAGATGGGAAAGGTTAAGGGGGTGGGTAAAATAAGAGGAAGGGATTGGGAAGTTTACTTGGTTGTTGCAAAGCAATAGTCATGGGGATGTAGAGTATAACCTGGGAATATAGACAATTATGTTACAGTAATTTTGTGTGGTGTAAAATAGGTACTGACAGATTTGTTGGGGTGATGGGAGAAGAACTGGAGGGGTGGGGGAAAAGGGGAAGAAATCAAGAAGTAATTCATAGTCACCCAATAGTCACAGGGATGTAACGTGCAGCATAGGGCATACAGTCAGTAGTGCTGTAACAACTAGATATGGTGTCAGAGGGGAACCAGATGTATGGGAATGAGGATTTTGTAAGTTATATACATGTCTCTTCACTATGCTGTACACCTGACACCAGTATAACATTGTATGTCAGATGTGATTGAAGAAAAGTATAGTATAGAGAATGAGGGAAGGATTGTGAAACAGTGTTTAGAACAGGAACAGTTATAAAAATAAGTATTGTCTCATCTCCATAACTGTTTTCTAGATCTTATTCAAGTGGAGGGAAATACCTCTAGAAAACAGCATTTGCATTGATTTATAACATGCAGTTTAGGTAGAAACAGTGTTTTGTAGTTCCAGGCGCACCCCCATGCCCACATCTAGTCCCCTGCAGAAACGGTTGCTCAGGGGAAAGCCTGTATGAGGACATGCCTGCAAGCACTCTTGGGGTACTCCTGCTTCATGGAGTCCTGCCCCTGGAGGTGGCTGAGAACCATCTGTACCCTTGGTGGAGTCCCTGCCAGAGGTGAGGGCCAGTCTGGTGCTCCTGTCTGAAATAGAAGATACCATCTCTCTTCCTTCCTGTGAGGGTTGTTCTTCCCTGGCTTAAGTTGATTTCAGGTGAATGTGCACATGGAGGGTGGAGACACAACCTCATGGAGAGGACAGAAGCATAGGGTTGGCTGGGGGCTGCCAGGGGCCCCCTTGGCTCTAGGAGCCGTACTCATGGAGCAGCCAGTTGAATGGACAAACTGCATGTCACTCTGTCTGTGTAAGTCCCTTCCTTTATTCCTGACCTTGAATAAGAAAACTCAAAGGAAAGGCAGAGTCCATCCTCTGGCCAGAGCTTCAAAGGGCAGTCAGAGCTCTGGAGGCCTCATTGCTGGCCACCAATAATGGGGAGAAACCAGGCCAGGCAGAGGCATCTGAATTGGCTGAGGACTGATTTTAAAAAAATCAGAGACTGATTTTTTAACCACATTGCCAGAGAGCATTTGCACACTAAAGTTTAGAAACTTGTGAGAAATGAAAACAAAAACCAAAAACCAAAAGAACAAACAACAACAAAAAACATCTCTGAGATGCAGGGAGTTGAGAACGAGAGTTCCAGCCTCTTCAGCCCAACGTGGAGGTTCTCTACCATTGCTAATCTTGGAAGGTCAGGGCTTCCTCAGGGAGAATTATAACATATTCTTGTGACCTACACTATGTTCACGTGATTATTGTATCATTCAAACAACACTTTACATAAGGTGCTGATATTCTCATTTCATATTTGCACTCAGAAAAGAATGAGCCAGTAGTGGAGTGGGGATTCAAATACTGGTCTGCTGAGTCTGAGGGCTTGCTATCTCCTGCTACCATCTCCTAGTACCATAGAACAACATGAAGTTTCCACAGTGTTTGTGCTTGTTAACCAATGGTTGGTTGTACCAATTCAACATCAAGAGGAATCCCCAATTTGGGGTGCAGTGAAGAAGGAAACTAACTATTTAATGCAAGCAGCTCAGTTGTGATACAGCATGGCTCTGAATACAACATGGCTATAGAACAGCTCGATAGTATTATAGCTCAATTATGAAACATCATGGCTGTGAAGTAGCCCTAGGACAAGGCAGCCCTAGGACAAGGCAGCCCTAGGACCATGTGGCCCTGAGGCAAGGTCCCTCTCTGGCTAGAGAACTGTCCTTTGGCTTGGTTTGCTCCACCTGCTCTCCTTCATTCCATCTTTGCCTTTAATGGAAAGGGAAAGTGTTCTCTTCAAGCCAGGGGAAAGCTGACTTATATAGGCAGGAGTTTCTGTCCCAGTCTCTAATTGGTCCATCCTCATGCAAATGAGGACGCCAAACCCTCACAGTTTGATTGGTCCAAAGGCACTGTCTGATTTGGTCAGAATGGAGCCTCTCTGATTGGTCGGTGAAGATGCTGATGAGGGATATAGCAGCACAGCTCTGATTGGACAGGGGAAGCCCCAGTCCTATTGGCTGAAATAGTAATACAATTCCAGGAACTCCTTTATGAGGACTGGTTCATGGCAGGAACATGGTGTAACTAGGCAGGTCAGTATGGGAGGCAAGCAGTTCAGTGCAGGCTTCTCCCTGAAGTGTAGTTTGTGTGAGAGGCCCCTGTTTAGAAACAGCTATTAGGCTCTGCTTTCAAATTAGAGCCCAGGGAGCCACCAGGAATGCTTACTAGGTATCTCCTTTCTCAGGGTCCATACACTGTACCTAAGAAAACAAAGGAGATTACAATACAACAACAACAACAAAAAACCCCCTGACCTCCCCTTAGTTTTACCTCCTGTTTTTAAAAGTCAATTCAAGGACTGTTAATCCAAGTAAGCTGCCGAGCATTTGCAGATAATTCACAGTTGCGGAAGTCCTTCTCCATGTTGCGTCTCATTGTGATACTCTCAGTGAAAAGGAAAGCTCTGAAGAGGAACACTTTGTGTCTGTTTAGGAGTTTGGGAATGGAGGCCCACTGAGTGAGGTGCCTCCCACAGCTGTCAGGCCAACCCCAAGGCCTCGAACACCAGGGTCCTTGGGTTCTGGGGTGCAGCGTCAGCCGCCTCACTCTGCTTTGCACTTCCTTCCCAGGCTCCCCGACATGTCAGCCTCTGCCTAATTCAGGCTAGGTTTGCCACTTTGGGATTCAAGAACCTAAAGATTGATATTGACATCATCAGTTGCTAGTATCATAAATAATTGCACTCTAAGAGTTCATTTCAGAAAGTTGACATCAAGGGATCATCTGGCATGAGAGTAATGTTTCCTGACTCCATGAACAAAGGACCCCTGCCCCCCAACTAGGGGACTGTGCCTTCATTGAACAAATCTCACTTCCACTGTCTTAAAAATCCAAATCTTAATAGGGAAAAAAATGAACTCATGTGAAATGCAGAATTTAGGTGCCTTCCCACAGGTTTGCATCTGTTTACTAGTTAATGAGTTCATTTGGGTACTTAATTGTTAACTTTTTTTTTCAATTGAAACTTCCTACTGAAAACCTTCCTATTATGGGTCACAAATATTGATTTAAATACTTGCAATGAAATAGCTTCTGTGCATGTTCTCACTCATCAAATGGAGGCAAGCCCCACTGGGGACAGGGTACAGAACACCCCTCCAGCCTGCTGTGTAGGCTCAGCCCAGTCATTTCATTAACCTCTCAAGAGTGTGACCTCACAAGTCATGTGACTAATATTCTTTTCTTTTTTAATCCACTTATCTCACTATGGCAGCTATATTCATATATAATCTAAAACAAAAGTTTCATGAAACAATTCTTACCCCTACTTATGGATGCACTATGAAGTTTTATTCTATCTTATTTCTTGGTTCTTAATGCTCAGCATGCTCCACTATATTGATTTCATAATCCACTAACGGGTTAAGATCTACAGTTTGAAAAGTACTAGGCTAGGAGCTCTCATCGACATTCTTTTGTCCAAATGCCACCTATTTATCAGAGGAGTGACTCCTGAGTCTCTCTTTTCAGTTTTGATTTCTCTCCTGAGATTCAAACTCTAATCCCCAACTGCCTACTGAGCTTCCCCACTACATGAAGTCCAAGTGAATGTACCCCAAGCAGAGCTCAGTGCCTTCTCCCTCCTCCTTTGCCAAAGTTTCCCCACCTTGTGTTCCCCGTCTCCTGAGAGCATCACTCTTGACCCCGGGGGCCAAGCCAGAGACCTAGTCTGTGTCCCCTTCCTTTTCCTCCTCACCACCCAATCATCAAGTCCTGTGCAATATCCTTTCCAACACCACTTAAATCCATCTACTTCTTTCCCACACCACACCCTCTCCTCTACATTAGTCCCCCATTGTCTCTGAATTACTCCAACAGTTGCTGACTGGTCTTCATATTTATGACCATGGTCTCCCTCCAATCCACCCCCCCCCCCACATTGGAGAGGAGTCCTTCTAAAATGTGAACCTGGTCAGTTCATTCTAGCTGAAAAGATTTCAATAGCCCAGAGCTGGTGGTAACATGGTTCCCTTTGCCTGGAGCCGGCTTCCATCCCCCCCTTCAACCCCACATCTGCCTGGCCTCTATGGTCCTTTATGCCCCTGCTAAATATCATTCAGTATGGGAGCTGTGACTCCACCTGGGCAGCTAAGGCAGGCCAAACCCGACCTGCACACTCCTGTACGTGTGCCGTTAGCACCTTACCGCTGCTATCGCAGCATTTCCCACAGTGTGCTGCTAGGAATAGAGAAGGAAGAGTAATTGCATTTTTTTCTTTCCCTGTCTTTGACTGGAAGCCGTGTAAAGACAGAACCCATGCCTGTCTACTCACCATCATAGCACCAGCGTCCAGCCCAGTGGCTGGCAATAAATATTTGCTGAACGAAAAATGAGTATGGATATATAATCTATTCTTTTCATTCAGTACATAATAAATAAAATCTTCTTCTACTACATCATTTTAAAGGAGATCTAGTATATATATCACACAAATGTACCATGATTTATTTAGCTCTTTGTCAGGCATTTAGGTAGTTATAAGTTTTTGCTGATTATGTATTTTATTACAATGAGCATCTTTGCACACAGTTTTCAACACACAATCTTACACGGGGCGAAGAGTCCTAAAAATGGAATTGTTAGGTCAAGATGTACGCATGTTTTAGCAGGTTTGGATTTATATTGTCAGGATGCCCTGCAGGAAGTCTGGGCTAATTTGCAGCATTACCAACAATACAAAAAGGTGCTCATTTTTCCTCGTCCTCAGCAACACTGGGTTTCATGTTTTTAAATGTTGCCCAGTGTGAAAGGTAGACATTTGTACTGCCCATTGTTTCATATGGAATATTAGCATTAGCATGTTCATAAAATCTTTTCATATAGTATTCATTGTATGAGGGGCTACAGGGGTTCACAAGATAATAGCTGTTCTTTAGAGAGTCCATTTATAGGCACTATATAGAGACGCTGCTGAGAACTAACACGTGCAGGCGCTGTGAGACGTTCTATGGACACGACTCTCTACGAAGTCCTCACCACAACCCTGCAAGATACGTAGTGTTACACACAGTTTACAGAAAACCTAACTGAAGTAATTATAAAGCACAAATTAGTAATTATAAATGATTATAAATGCAAAAGTGTTTATTGTGCAGTTACTACATGCTAGTTATTATGCTTAGTGCTTCCAAAGTCCAATTAAACTCTTACAACTCTGTTATATATGTATATTATATATATAATTATATATATATATATATTTATATAAATATTTGACAAATGCCAAGGCAATTCAATGGGGAAAGGATAAACTATTCAAAAAAGATGCTGGACCAAATGGAATTCCATATGCAGGAAGGATCAATGCCTATCATAATCCAGAAATTCAAGTCCAGGGTTTATATGAACCTGGAGGTAAGACATGCACACAGAAAGGCACGTTCTGTGATGTTCATCATAGTCCTATTTGTAATAGTCCCAAACTAGAAACAATCAAAATGGCCATCACTAGTAAAATAATGATTTGTGGCATATCATACAATGTGTTATCACACAGCACTTGAAAACTAGCAAAAACCCACTATATGCAACATGCCAGATAAATCTCATAGGCGCTAACATAAGCTAAAGTAGCCACGTACAAGCAAGTATGTGTGATAGAATTCCATTGATAGGAACTTCAGAAACAGGCAAAACTAACCTGTGGCGACTGAAGTCAAAACAGTGGCATCCTCTCTAGGGGTGTGGCAGGGAGTGGCACGAGGCTAGAAAAGGTAAAGTTCTGGCAGCCCTATCTGAGTGGTGGTTGTGCAGGGGTACACATATATAAAGGTTGCGTAGGCTAGACACTTCAGATTTGTAAATGTTACTGGACGTATAAGTAATATCTCTGTAAAAAACAATTAAGATATATCTAGAAAAATATTAACTGCTTATTCATTCCAATTCCTTGATTTTAGACTTGGCAGATGTGAGAACAAGCTGGGTTGTGGTTTTTACCTGTTCTTTGTGAAAACAAGTAAATTGGTAGGATATACAGTAGACAGGCTGAATTTAGGAGTGAAGACTTGTTTGACAATTGTCTTGGAGATGTGCAAAATTACTATATGTGCAATCATGTTTGTTCACATTGAATGTGCTAATTATAACCATTTCTTATCTGTTCATCAGATCAGATTTCCCAGCACTGCATCCAGGGCCCCTGGAGCTGTGCAAAGACCTAACTGCCATCTCCCTCAAAATGCAGTTTATGAGCTGCAGGGGGAGTAGTGAGCTGTTCATTTTGTAACACTCGAGGGCAAGGGCCCTTTTTGCCTCTGTCACGTCACTCTGGTTTCCCTGGTATGCAAGTTTACTAGTGTCAAGAGCCCTATTTATGTTCTTCAGTCCAAGAAGGTCCTTCTAGAAAATGTGTAGGCTCTGAGTCCCTGCTCCCCTCGAGCTAATCACAGTTTCACTTGGGAGATGCAGGGCTGTCTCTGGGGCAGCGATATTACATGCATTATCTGATTGCATCTCCTCAGTGACCTTATCTGGGAGAAATAAGAAGCATCCCTCTTTGCAGATGAGACAACTGTGACTCAGAAAAGGTAAATGATGTGCCCAAAGTCATGCAGCTAGAAAATGGCAGAGCTGGGACTAGAACTCAAATCTTCCGACATGTGGGCGTCACACCAAAGGTTTGACTCATCCAGAGGCTAAACCCATCCCTTTCCTCAACTTCCTTCCCTTCATGCACAGCCCCAGCCCTTTCCCAAACCAATCTTGTGCTGGGATAAAAAAGGGAGCTATTCACAGATGTATCAGGGAGCAAATAAGGGCATGGAGACCCTACCTTTAACATGCCCAAGTTGTGGGGAGCTAGTGCTCTCTCTTTCTTCACCTGGGAAGCAACAACATGTTTGTTTTGGTGATTTGTCATTGAATCATGGGATTCTCCTCTCAGAGCCTATCTCTGAGGGCCTGATAACAAGGTCAATCAGAGCACCCATCTATTAAGGACAATTGTCCAGGAGAGAGGCATTGCTAAAACAAATTGATGGTGCAGTCCAGCAGTTTAGAGCAATGACTTGTGAGTAAAGATGGTGGCCCTTGCTTACCTATGGAATTGTGACATGACACACTGGCATTGCAGGCAGCAAGGGAGAAGGCACTGGGGCTGGGATTATTGGTTATGCCATTAGAAAAATATACAATCGGATCCTCTAGTCTTCTACATACTCTGGGCCTTGTGTAAATTCCAGATGTACTGAGGACTTGCAGGAGAAAGGCATGACTTCAAAACTTTTCAAAGAAAATACAGGAAAAATCTTTCTGACTTTTCTAAGAGGATTTCTTCCACAAGAGAAAAAGAAGCACTAACGATAAAAAGGAAAGAATTATCAGCATGACTACATGAAAACTAAGAACTCTGTTCATAAAAAGACACCAAAAAGAAAGTGAAAAGACAAGCCTCAAACTGAGAGAAGATATTTGCAACATCTACAACTGGTAAAAGATTAATATCCAGAATATATAAAGAGCTCCTGCTAATGCATAAGAAAGAAGATAATGCAACAGAAAATGAGCAAAAGTCATGAATAGGCATTTCTCAGAATCCAGAACACAATGAATAAACCCATTAGGATCAGGGAAATGCAAAATAAGAACCCGTGAAATGCCATTTTAGAAAAAAAAAACCACTAAGTTCTGGATTAGATATAAATGAACAGGAACTTGTACACTAACCCATTTCTGTTTTTCTGATGCCGTCTCCTGGGAAGCAATCAGAATATTTGTGGCTCAGCAATTCCACTTCTCAGTATACATGGTAGAACAGGGCCAGCAAACCACAGCTCGTGGCTGTTTTTGTTTTGCTTTGTTTTGATTTTGCTAAATAATATTGTTTGGAACTCAGCCACACTCATCTGCTTCCATATTGCCTGTGGCTGAGCAGAGCTAAATAGCTATAACAGAGGCCCTCAGGCTCACAAAGCCTAAAACATTTAGTAATTGGCCTTTTAGAAAGTTTGCCAACCCTGATCCAGAGACATTTTTTACAGTCTCCTTTTGTTTTCACCTACAATCTTTTTTTAACCCACAGCATTTTAGCAGACTTTATTTTAACAACAGTTTTATACTTACAGGAAAATGGGGAAAATAGTACAGAGTTCCCACATGCCCCTTCCTCTGGTTGCCCCCACTATCAACACGTCACATGAGCATGGTACGTTGGTTACACATCCATATGTGACTATGAACTAGAGGCCATGTTTTAGTCACATTGACTTTCCTTTCCTTTTATCTAATGTCTCTCTCTGTTTCAGGATCCCATCCACATTGCCACGTTGCATTTTCTTGCTCCTCTTGTTTTTAATGACCTTGACAGTTCCAAGGAGTACTGTCAGGTATGTTGCAGGCTATCCCTCTATTGGAACTTATTGATATATTTCTCACGCTTAGACTGGAGCTATGGGCTTTGGGGAGGAAAAACGGAGAGGTGAAATGCCAGTTGCATTATTTTATCAAGGGGACATACTAACATGATTTATCGCTGCTTGTTATTGACCTTAATCACCTGGCTGAGGGAGTATGTGTCAGGTTGGCCGCTGCCTGATTCTTTCTCCCACCCTCTGTCTTTGCTTTGTATACTGTTTGGGAAAAAGTCACTGTGCACAGGCCATGCTTGTGGGGTGGGGATGTATGGTCATATTCCTTAAGGGAGCTTACCTCTTCTCCCCCATTCACCTATTTATTCAATTATTTACTTGTATCGGTATAGACTCATGGATATTTATTTTATAATTTGGGTTATGATCCAATACTCCTTTATTTTGTTGCTCAAAGTGTTCCAGCTTTACTAGTGGGTACTTTTCCAGTTGATCCTGTGTCCCTTTGACATAATCCTACCAATGTAGGTTATTAAAATTTTTTTGAGCCTTTCTGTACTTTCTAGCACCATGAGATACTCCAGGCTCATCTTGTGTATTTCCCATCTCGGTTCTAAAGTCAGTCATTTCTCCAAAGAACCCTAGTTCTGTATTAGAGAATGATATTAGAAACCAAGATCTGGGTGCTAGTGTGCTTGTTGTTACTGAGGTGTCATTGCTTCTAGGCCCTCTCAGCTGATAGAACAGGAAATATATCTCTATGTATATTAATCTGTGTGTATATATATATGCATATCTATAAATATTTCTATATGCAACCATCTGTATTTATATTAAGCTAAACATAAGGTCATACTGATATCTCCAACTCTAGTCCTTTATCATATGGATCACTCTAGTTTCCTCCCTTTGATTATCTACGAATTCCCATTCCAACAGTGAGAAACCTGGCTCCCACCATCTGCCATCCATTTACTTAATTGTTCATTTCCAATGCATATATGCAGCAATAGCAGAATTATTAATGTATGCCTACATGGGAAACAGCTTTATTACCCAGAGTGCAGTGCTCCTGTGCTGTTAGTCTGACTTCCTTCTGAAGTTGCTTAGGTCAGCACCTATCCCTCAGGCCCATCAGTGATGTTGTTTCATCCACTTGCAATACAGTTAGATTCTCTTGTCATAGTCTGCATTCCTTTAGAGGATCCCCCAACCTCCCAAATGATCTTTAAAATTTATATGTATTATCACTCATTGTCATAAAGTTCTATAGGATTTGACAGCTGTGTAATGGAATGTATCCATCATCATGGTATCACTTTTAGGTGATGAAACTATTTAATAATAGTTCTGACACCTTTTCAAGAATAGCTTCACTACCTTAAAAAATCCTCTGAGCTTTATCTACTCATCCCTTCTCTATGCCCCATGGCAACCACTGATCATTTTACCATCTGCTAAGAGAAGTTTTACATACGTAGACCAAGAGACACGAATGAGAATGCTCATGGAAGCAAATAACTAAAAACAGCCCAAATGTCCTTTGACAGAGGACAATAAATAAATAAAGTGTATTTTAATAATGAAATCTTACACTGCTGTGGACATGACTCAAGTCCAGTTACATGTAATCTTACAGAAGTGAAAAAAGTCCCATAAGGCCATATAAAACCATTTTTATGAACCTCAAACAGATAAAACTAAACAATATGCAATCAAACCAGGTGTTTTTTTTTTAAGTAAAGAAATGAATAACACAGAATTTAGGATATTGATTACTCTGGGCAGAAGCCAGAGAATGAGATGGGGGAACAATGAACATAGGGAAACAAGTCAGCCCTGATGTTCTAGTTCTTGGGGGCAATTCACAGTTATTCATCATAGTCTTATGATATTTAACATGTTTCCATGCACATGGATGTATATATGTGTGTGTGTGTATAGATATGTATATAGTATATGTCAGATATATTAAATATTTTAAGTCAATGTCATAATGCCTAATTTATGGGATGTTGTGAGAATTAAATGAGATAGTATGTGTAAAGTACTTAGTCACTACAAATGACCAAAATTGTGTTCCTGAAATCACTTTGGTCACCTCAGCTCCACATTTGGGTCACCTTCCTGAACCTCTCAAGGCTGGGCCTTTCTTGTAGGTCACCACCACGGAGGCATTATTTCAGTCTCTTCCACTCAGATCTCAAATCCCACCGTCAGATTTAAGGATTTGGGGAGCCAGAAGTGAACTTCCGCAGTGATCTTTTGTTTCGCATGAGGAAAAAGAGGGCCCAGAGGGGACTCATGACTTTCCTAAGTCTTGCCACGTTGTCGGGCCTGGCTCGCTATCTTCCAGCTGAGCCTAGAACTGGTCCCTCCGGTAAGAAGAAAAACTTTCCAGTGGGTTAGTGTGTCTGAACCAAAATCGTAGGTGTGTACCAGAGCTGCAAGGATGTAGGGAGGAGTAAGAAAGGAGACTAAGTCAGAAAAAGGCACTCTTCTGACAGTTTTTCTGATTTGTTGACTCATCCGGTGTGGTAACTACAGCAAGTAAGGGGTAACAGCAGTACTTGCTGTAGTTGCACGAAGTCTGCTGCTGGTGTAGTACCAACACGTGGCCGCACGATGACGCCAAAAGCCAGTATTTGGAAACGAGTCAGCCTGCACTCCTAGAATATTCTCTGCCCCTCAGTTCCTATTTAGCCGAAATGGAAATTTTTCTGAAGCTCTGAGCTGGCTCCATGCATGTGATTAACAAGGGAAAGAAACTAATGATCGAGTTCTCAAAATAGTTTCAGAAGGGAAGGATTACTTAGATCAGCAGTATCCGATAAAAATACAATGTGAACTTTAAATTCAAGCTGAATGTGTCACTTTAAATGTTTTATTAGCCACATTAAAAGAAAAGAAACATATGAAATTAATTTTAATAGTCCATTTTATTTAACCCAACATATTCAAAATATTATCATGTCAACATGTAATCTATATAAAATGTTAATGAGGTAGATACTTTACATTCTTTTGTTGTGTACGTCTCTGAAATCTGGTGTCTTTTACACTGACAGCACATTTCAATCGGACCGGCCACATTTCAAGTGCTCGGTGGTCACATGTGGCCGGTGGCCACTGTGCTGGGCAGAGTCACATGTGTCAGCATTGAGAAGCAGTCTACAGACAGTGCAGAGATGTCAGGAGCAAGGCCAACAGATCCCAGGTTGACTGATCAGACAGCCTGAGGCAGGCTGGACTCCCCCTATCCTTTGCCCCCTCCTGGGTAATGCCTGATTTTCCCACCATCAGCCTCATGTCCTTCTGACACGTTCTTCCCTTCTTTAACTCACAGGCCAGAGATGGAATCTGAGTTTATGGAAGGGTGTGGGCCATGAAGTCCTCCCTCCATGGGTAAGGGTCCAGACCAAGAGGACAGAGGAATGGCTTCTCTGGCCCATCAGAGACCTGCCGTAGCAAAGAGAGTTTAAGACATGGTCCCCCTCTCCCATCTCCTCCACACACCCCCCACCCCCCACTTAGCTTGGAATGCTCAGGATGGTCCAGTCGGCCAACCCTCAAACGAGCTTCTGGGGGAGATGAGCTGGAGGAAGGCCATGGCCTGGCTCTCCCAACCCTAGCGTGCACCTTTCGCCTACCACCCTGGACCCTCCCCGTGTGCTGGGTCACATGTGCTGGAACAGTTTTCCCTGGGAAGAAATGGGACTGTCTCCTCCTTCTCCCCACCTGCTGCCGGCTTGGGGAGGATTTCACTTCTGTGGTATCTACAGGCCTTGGATGCATTCTACTGCATGGACTCCTGCGGAGAGGTGGGAGGGTGGGGGCAGGGGAGCGCTGGAAATCTCCCAGGCTCCTTACTGTGGGACTGACAACATGCTCTTATCTGGAGGAAATGCTGAACATTTCAGCTCCCAGGGCCAAACAGCCCACAGTGTGGAAAGAACTGAATTTCTGGAGAGACTGTTTTCAATGTCTGGCCTGCACTGACAGCTCGTGGAGGAGGAGAAGGGCTCACCACATCAGAATAAAAGCCCCATTTCCTGGATAGCCCACTCATATCAGAGCATCTTTATTTTATTTTATTTTATTTTATTTTATTTTTGTATGTGGGTAGCTCCCTGGCCCGGAATTGAACCCAGGCTGCAGCACTGACGGCACCAGCGACGAAGCCTTAAGCCACTGCACCACCAGGGAACTCCCTATCAGAGCATCTTTAAAAGAATTAACCAAAATTATTACACAAAATGCACAGGGCCCCACAGCCCATTGCAAACACAGTGACCAGGGCAGAAATACAGATGCCACATAAGGTTTGGGAGTCCTCAGTGTGGTGGCGATGAAGAGCATCAGATAAAGCTGCTGACCCGCCCCGGTCAGGGCAGCATGAGAGAGTGGGGGTCCAGCGGGCCCCACTCTACCTCGCCCTGTTTTTCCCAGCCCCATCTCTCCTTGCTTCCCCCCCTGCCATGGAAAGCATGGCCCTACTCCAGCTTCCCGACTCTACCCCACACTCCCCAACCACCAACCAAAAGGAACCCAGATGCCCAAAATTAAAGAAAAAAGTTTGCTATGAAATTCTGGAGGAGGGAATGTCTTCTGATAACAATATCTTCATTAAAACAAAAAGGCCGAGTCGGCAGCTGTCGTCAGCACACTTATCTGCAATATCAAGTGTGTCTCACCCGTTGACATATCTGATTTGGAAACAAATTCTCCATGGTGCACCAAGAATCTCAAGTGGAGCTAAATAAAACAGCAACAAAAAACCCAAACTTGTTAAAAAGTAGCTAAAGTAATTCATGCACATTAATTCCCAGCTTGCCTCCAGTGGTTCCCAGATCACAGCTCCCATTCACATGACGTGATTATTGGGGCGCAGCCTTAACCCAGAAAACAAGCCAAGGGTGGAGCCAGGGGTGGAGAGGGTATAACTGTACAACCCGGCCTGGAAATTGCCTGCATGCCGTCAAGGCTGCCTGTGAGGCTGGGGTATCTCAGTGGGCAAATCATGTTTCCAAACCGCAGGATTTGTTGACAACTAGGCTCACATGTGGGAACTGTGATGGAGCCGGGCATGTGGATTTTTCTTTTTATCCAAAGGAGCAGCAGGTGGGATGGTGTGGCAGACAGGACACTGGCACAGTCTCTGCCTGCCACTAATGGGTGGTGTGAGCTTGCAGATGTCCCAAGCTTCTCTGTTTCCCAACTAGAAACTAGAGGCGAGGGCTGGGCACTGTCGCAGCCGTGCTTCTCATTATAAAGAAGGAATAAAAAGCAGAGCTTCAGTTTGGGCAGGAAAGAGTGAAACGGCCGACTCCAGGATTCCTTTGCATGGTGCACGTGTGCTGCGTGTGCCCTCGGAGCGCGCAGCCTGCCGGTGCCTGACCTTATAGACCTCCTCAAAGTGTCACTGTGTAATTTCACAGGGCCCAGACCCCAACGCTACCTCTCTGCCAGTGTTGATAACATTCCTAGTTGAGTGTCTTTGTATTTCGAAAAGGGGAGTGACATGGGAAAGCACCTGTTTGTGAATAATATGTAAAAAGTTTTATTTTTCTGTTTTAAGATAAGGTGTTTTTGAGTTACTGAAGCCTAATGTAAACAAAACAAAACATTTTGTGTTTAAAGATTAATGGAGACAAGAATTTCTTCTTTGGAACTATTAAAAAAAAAAGTCAGCTATTCTCTTCCCAAATGAGAAGGCACATGTCATCACATGGCAGTAAAAGCTGAACCTCAATCCTAATTGAGGACGACAAGAAAAGGCAGCTGGAGGAGCCCAAATGTGTAACTATTTTCCAAGTCACTAAGAAATGGAATTAGGGCAAGTTCAAGAGTGAGGAATGTCAGTAAAGTATCCAGGTGACGCTACGAAGGCCCAGCCATTTCTGGGGTGAAAATTCCCAAAAGCCTCCATCCTGAGTCACTGTAATTTATTGCCCTTGGAGGCTCCACTGGTTTGGGCAGAAGTCAGTTCCCCAAATCTCCAGTCCAGCAGCAGTGCAGAAGGTTCTGTGGGGAGAGGACAGGCGTGAGGTAGGGTGGTGATGAAACTACCTGGTGAGGAAACACTAAGGCCTGGTGTTAATCAAACTAGAAAAATGTTAAAGGGAAGATCTGAGACTCCCTGGCTCCTCCCACCTAGAGTTCAGAGAAAGAGGAGAATGAGAGATGCGGGTTCCCTCAGAGAACAAGCCTTTGAAGAGGGGACCTTGACATGCATGTACCCCGGAGCCCGTTACCACTTCAGAGCCAGCAGAATCCATTGTGCGGGGTGGACAACACCCCGGGAATCACAAATTTGCTAAGTAATAGATCCGGACTGCAGGATGAGAGGGCCCAGTAACTTGCGGATTCCCAGCCAGGGTGAAACCCGGCGCGGCCTCTTGTTGGCTGGGGCCCGACCTGGGGCTCCCACCATTCGGAGCTGGGGCTAGGCAGCAGGACTGCAAGGGGAGGTGCTGCCCAGGGGCTCCGAGACACGCCCCTTTGGGCTCAGGGCTGGGCTGTCTGGGATGCGCTTCCTGGCACATAATCACCACCATCAAGATTATTATTAGCATTAGGCATTTACATGACACTTAATATTTTCCAAGCATTGTACTGCCGTTTAATGAGTTTTCCTTGCAACATTCCTGTCGAGTCCGCACTTGATAGCTGGGAGACTGACAGGGCGAAGAGATAAAATGTTAAAGGTTGACAGAAAAGAGAGGAGGGCAGCAGTCTTTGGGCTTTCATTCTTTCTGGTGCCTCGGCCCATATACATAACCTCCCCTAGTCCCTGCAAATTCTGCAGCCCAACCCCAGAGTCGCACTGGCGGGGTACCTGTAACCTCCAGGAGCGGTGGGGTAGGGGTGGGGTGGGATCTCTTCTTCCACGTCTTCTGTCAAGTTCAAGTTCACGTTCATTCAGAACTGCTGACATCTCCGTCTTTTTCCAAACCTTTCCATTAGCGCTACCTCTAACATGCAAGGCTTATGATTCCCAAACCTAAGGCAGCTTCTGATAGGAAGGTTCTAGCATTCGACAAGTCCTCATTAGACCTCGTTAACCAGAGGAGGGATGCGGCCCCGTCCGCGCCGCCCCGCGCGGGAGGCGGAGGTTTCGCACTTGGGCTAGAAAGCAGTGGCTTCTCCCCTGTCCCCGAGAGCCCTAGCAGGGCCTTGAGAAGCCGTGGGTCCCACCTCAGAGACATTGCGACCTTCTCGCTGCAAGGCCTCTGCTTCGGTTCCCCTGGTTGACGCAGAAAGCTGCGGGCAGGGGGCAGGGGAAGGCGGGCCTGGGCGGGCAGACGGAGGGGCGTGGGGAAGGGCGACTGGGGCCTCAGGCCGCGAGCTGGGGAGCTGCCGCCCGGGGCCAAGGCGAGCCGGCCCGTCGCCGAACGCCGGTGCTTTCCTAAAGCGGCGGGGACCGCGCGCGTCCTTCCTCTGCTCGCGAAGTCCTGTCCCCAGGTCCAGGGGCGGCGGGGCCAACGGAAACCCCTCCAGGGGCAGTTTCTAGAAACGGCGGAGCTTCCGCTAGGCCTGCGGGCGACCTAGGCTCAAGGCAGGGACAGGTAGAACCATGCCTCTTGGCAGTGCTGGTTCTGGGTCCCCTCTTCCTCTGCTTCCCGCAGGCTTCGAGTCCTTTCCTCGCCATCCCCACTCCTTTCCTCGTCGCGCCACGTGGAGACCGACGCGCCTCCGGGCTGCTGAGGCCTGGAAGTGGAGCGATCCTCCGGGGCGACCCGCCCAGCACGGCTGGGGAACGCTGGGTCTTCGGGACTTGGTCCCAGCCCGGGAACCCCCATCCCTCGCGCCCTAATCGTTGAGGCGCGTGCCGGGGGGGAAGCCCGGAGGCTCGTCATCTCCGTGGGGCCTGGGCTCCCTGCGCGTCCCGGTTGGGGACCTCGCCTGCTGCCCAGAAGCACGTCCGGACACAGCTGGACCTTGGCGATGACCCTCGCAGCCGCGGGGACCAGCCGCTAAACTCGGAGGCCCGGGCGCCGAGATGCCCCGGCCCAGGAGGGCGGGCCCAGACCGGCGTTTCGGCTCCCGCCGCCAGGTGCGGCCAACCCAGGCCGGGTCCGATGCTGGCTCCTTTCGGGTCACTGCGCCTGGAAACGCGAAGAAAGAAGACAGACAATACCAGCAAAGAGGCCATGGCCTCCACGCTGACCTCTGGGCGTTGAAAACGGAAGGTCACCTCCCCGGAGCGAGCCGACGCTTTGGGACTCCAGTCCGCGTGGAGGAGCGGAGACGTGCCGAACGCCGCGCCCGTCCTGCCCCGGCCGGAGCGAGCCTGCCCGGACGGACTCCCTGCCACCGGCCCCGCGCGGCCCGACTTGGGCGGCTGGGAGCGCGGCGGCGGCGCTCCTGAGCGGGGGCAATGATAACCCCAGCCCTCCCTGGAGCCTGCGAGGCGACTTCGAGAGTCCCCTGAGCGGACTGCTCCCCATTTGGCTTCTCCAGAGCTGGGGACTGATTCGCTTCTCCATTTCCCACTTGCCCGGGGCCTGCGTTGGGACCAGCTGAGGACTCCCCGGGCCTCGGTTTTCTCCTTGGTACGCTGACGGGGATGATATTACTATCTCAGTAGGTTACTATAAAGATGAAATGAGGCAACTCATGAAGAGCTGAGACCTGCCCAGATCAAGCACCTGATACACACCAGGTATCATCCACTCACCATCTTTTGGAGGGAAGAGACTCCTTCCTAATCAATCAATCAACATCTCTCTCCATCCCTCCTCCCTCTTTCCTCCCTTCCCTTCTTCTATCTCTATTTTCCACCCTCCCCTTCTCCCCCCTTTCCCCATATCTTTTCCCCTAACTCTTCCTGTCAGTCTCCCCTCTGTAGACAAGCAGCACCTGAGTGAAACGTGAGGCCTGCTTAAGGAAATCGGTTTATTTTCCTGTGCCAGTCCCACCACTGTGGCTGATCTGTGCTGCCACGTTGGGGCCCGCGTTCTGCCACCCGAGCGCTGGAAACATTTGGGCCGGCTCTGGTAGGTTCCCCTGGGCGTCAGCTCTCCGGTGTGTACCCACCTCTGGCACCTTGATCTTGATTTCCGAAATCTGGATCCCACCTGGGAGAGTCCGGGCTGGCAGCGGGATACACACAGGGCCCCTGCCGATCCTGGGTCGGACTAGGTGACAGCGTCCATGCAGCCACCCTGCTTTAGCCCACTGCTCACTCCCCGGGCTCACCTCGGGGCCCAAAGTGCGGGTCGTGCTAGGCTGAGGCCTGGAAGTTCCGATGTTCTCCGCCAACCTGGCTTAGCTGGATGGCAGCTGACCCGAGGACAGCTTCGCTGGGGCTGGAGAGCCCTAAATTTGGCAGTCCACGGCCGGGTCTGAGGAGCTGGGAAAGAAGAGCACGTGTCACAAGCGGCGTGAGTTCCGCAGCGTGGAGATCCAGGACGGCCCAACCCTAGCCGGCCACGAGTGGGACTTGACCTTGCAGGTGTCCATGAAAAATCTGAAGTCACACAGTTCGCCTGGATGTCAGAGCGAGGCCACCAATTGATCCCTCAGGTCTCGGTTCATGTTCAGATTGCCGCTCACAAGGACACGTGAGCAGACCCTCCAGCCCTCTGTGTTGTCAAGATGCTGAAATTCACCACCTCAGAGGAACGCGCAGTCCCAGAACTATTCCTGGAAACCCAGACTGAAAGATCTTGGATTCAAAGTGACAGGCTGATTGGGCCCTGAGTAGCTACACAGGAGCTGAAAAGGAGAGAGGGCTTGCCTGCTGCTTAGCCAGGCACCTTCAGATCTGGGACTCCCCAGTCCGATCGCCTAACTTGGGACCAGATGCCCAAATGTGGAGTGCCAGGCCTTGCAGAAAAGACCCATTTCACAAAATTTGGGCTTCCCTGGATCTGCGCAAACCCCCAACTCAAAGCAGGAGTTATACTTGGTCTCGAGGTAAATTGAGCAAAATGTTGCCTCCTCCCCCATTTCCGTGCTTTATTAGTTTCATGAGGAGTTCAAGGGGAAGTGGCCTGAGGTCTGAGTTATTCTACATCGATCTCAACGCCTTGTTTGCTCTCAGGACACCATCTATCAAGGAGCTGGGTCAGAGGCCACCCACACCCAGGGAGCCTCAGAGTGTCTGACTTCGGCCTTCTTTCTTGTTCTCTCCAGCCTGGGTCATTCTTCTGGATCCTCTCTCAGACACTGACCACAGTCCGGGACCTGGGTAGTCTCCACTTAGCCTCCCACATGAGCATCCATTATGTTTTCACTGGCCAGGACGCAGGTGCCCCCAACTGTGTCCACACTGCAAAGTGAACAAAGTTTTCTTGTTTGCCTGATTAAAAAAAAAAAAGAAAAAAAAAGAAAAGAAAGAAAAGAAAAGAAAAAGTAAGTGAACAGTAAATCAAAATAATTCCAGCCAGGAAACATCCTGACCCACTCAAATGGAATCTTCAGACATTTGGGAAAACAGTAATATAACTGAAGCAGCTATACGTTAAATATGTATAAGAAATTATGATATAAATGGCATATAAAGGGCCAGGATCCATGAAGACAACTGTAGAAAGAAAACAACACAGGTGTCTACATATACTGCTCAGATTCAACGTTAGATTCAAGGTCAGAATTGAGAGGAGATCAACCTTAACCAATTCCCCCAGTTAACAAATGAGGACGCCCCCCCCGCAGGGAGAACCAGGGGCCGTCCCAAGGTCACAAAGCACGGAGCAGGCAGAGGTGGCCAAAGAACCCGGTCCCAAACTCCCACTGGAGTGGCCCTCGCACTGCGTTTCGGGTATTTTCTGCTTTCCAAGTTGGTGAGCAAACAGCTCTTCATGGGTTTTTCTCTCCAGCTTTGGCTCTTATGAGGCGAGGGATTCCCAAGAAGGATTCCTTTCCCGGTATCCCGCCGTCTCTCCTCCGTCAGGTGACAACTGTCAGGAAAGAGGCCTGACACCCCTTACTCCCGGCGGCAACTTCATACACGAGTCTCCCCCTACTGCCTAGCGGACTGGAGAGCACCACCCATGTGCAGTTCTCCCACGGGACCGACAGGTGGCGCGTTCCTCACAGGAAAACCGGTCGGGAACCCGCCTGCGCCCCTCCGACCCTGCTCCCTTCCCTAACCGCCCGCCTAGGGTCCCACTCCAGAAAAAAGGGGGACAGAATGGGGCGCAACTTAAGGGCTCAGACCCTGGAAACCCCTTCGGCTCAGAGCGGCCTCACGTTGAGTGCAGACGTCAAGGCTATGCCAGCTTGGCCTGCTGAAACACCGGGATTCACTGGGGTCACCCGTAGGGGGCGGCATCGCCCCTCAACCAGTATGTCCACGTTTCGGTCATTCACGCACGCTCCGCTACTACTTTTTCCCGCCACCAGCCCCGGCCCCCATCTTTCCGCCTACTTTTATCTTTTATATATTAGGAGGGAGGGACGGAGAATATAAGGGAAAGAGGGCGCTTTTTCAATAGTGATGATAATTGTCAGCGAGATGAGTTTCTGCTCCTCCATTATTGACTTCTACTCTAATATTTTGCTTTGCCACTTTGGTCGCTAGAAGATCCCACACTTGCTTTCTTTGCATAACAATTTTGGGAACGGGCCTCTCAGCCAAGGGAGGGGGAGAATGGCTTTGGGGTCGATATTCCACCAGCCAACCCCACCCGAGCAGGAAATGAAGCCAGCCTTCCCCGGACCGACACCCCACTCCTAACTGTCATTCACGCCTTGAAGAGGAAGCTGCTAACCTCTTGGGAATGATAAGGGCCTCTCGTGGACCCAACAAGAGAGGGGATGATCTCCCCTCTCCTTCCTCTCCCACTGCATTCTTAACCCCAGGAGAGCCTGCCTGAGCCCCGCCCTGCCCCAATTCTCTCTCTCTCTCTCTCTCTCTCTCTCTCTCTCTCTTTCTGTCTCTGTCTCTGTCTGTCTCTCTCTCTGCCTCGGAAGTGAATGGAATGGGGTTGGTAGCTGGGAGGAGACTAAGCCCCGGGCACTATTGGGACTTAGGCCTGGTTTGGCGAGCCCTGGGACCAGTGGGATCCAGGACCTAATCCGGGCCTCAGTAGCCTCATAGGTGCATTGGTTTTTGGTCTTGGCGCTCCCAAAGGCCCCTTTGATCTTGACCTTGCCAAATGTTGCCCACCCTGCCCCCAATCAGGGTTTAGAGCTTCGGGTCGCACAGGTGGATCTTGGTGGGGGGGACAGAAAACCAGTGGCCCTTTTAAGCCAGGTTTAAACCACCGACTTCTCGGCCCTTGTATAGTTCCCTGACGATGGTGGGGAGGTGGGAAAGGGAGTGAGAGGTGAGGGGTTGGTTTGGGGTCAGAGGCTTCCGGTCCCGGCGACTTCGGTCGGAGGGAGTGGCTCTCTGATTCCTAGCTTGGCACACACGTACGCACGGAGACTATGCACGTTCACGGGGGCAGAGCCCACGCACACCACGTTTGTACACACGGCCATAGCGCAACCACAGGAGAGTGGAGGGACACGAAAATACACACAATCCTTCCGTGCACACTCGGGCACACACACATGCACACGCATTCACCTGGAGCTCGCGCACACACGGGTACAAATACGCACGCGCGCGGCCACACACCCGTCCCCAGGTCGGGTTTCTCCTGGAGCAGGCAGGCAGAAGAGGTGACCCCAGAAGGCCTGGACATTGCAGTGACCCCCCTGCCCCCACCACTCCCTCCCGACCATCTCTGAGGCAGGAGGTGAGGCAGCGTGGGGGGAGGCGCAGGAGTTCTCGCCCCTCTCCCCCTCTCCACTCCCAGGCTGATGAGACTCCCCCTTCCCTGCCCGCTCCCCTTCTGGACTAAACTTTTCCCTCCCTCACCACCCCTCCAGCTCCCAGCCAACTCCCAGCAGGACCGACCGCGGCTGGAACCTGGAGTTTCTCCCCCATTCTCCCCGGGATGAGGGTCGGGAGGCTGCACCTCCAAGGACGAAAGGGGGGCGCGGCCTGGCTCGCGCTCCGGGGCCCAACAGGGAGGCGGGAAGGAGCCGGAGCGACCGCCAAAGCTCTGAAAGCCGGGGACTCGGACATCTGCTGGCTTTTCCCGGGTCAGTGGGAAACGAGCCCCGGCACAGCCCCTCGTCTCTGTAGGAGTCCGGAGACGGAGAACGGTTACGCGGGAGCAAACAAAAAGGACTCGTTTGGGAGCCGCAGGATCATTCCCCCGCAAAGGACTTGGATGTTGTGGTTTTTTTCCTTCTTTGCTCGATTTTTTTTTTTTTTTTGTCCTCAACTTTGGAGTTGGGTCCGGACCTGTTCCGGTGCATGGACTGACCCGAGGGGACAGCAGAACCCGGAAGCCGCAGTGGCTCCACCTCACGCGCTCCCGCACGCGCACCCCTCGGCGTGCCCACGCCCGAGGCCAGTCGGCGTGGACCCCGACCCGCGCCCAGACGGATCCAGGCGGGAGCCGCCGCTCGGACAGGTGGGGACGCGGGGTGGGCAAGGGGGCCCCTCGGCCTGGGAGCGCCCGGCGCCGGGAACCTTCTGGGGAGGCGGAGGGGGCGAGAGAGGGAGAAAAGCGTAATAAAGGAGAGAAGCACCTTCGCGCCTAGCGCTGGAGTTACTCCGGGCTGTGGAGGGTGGGGCGGGCGGGCGCGGAGCGGAGGGTTTCGGTTCTGCGGTTTGGGTGGGAAGCAGTGCAAGGGGAAAGCGGGACGTCAGATTAAAGCGAATCAAAATACCCAGGGAGGTGTGTGTGGTTGCCTGGCTTTCGGGAGCTGTGCGTTCTCACATCTGCGGCTCCAGGGGCCCTGCCGGCTGTGGGCTGTAGCTCCAGCCCGGTGTGGGGACACAGAGGAGAAGGCGAAGGCTCTCCTTCCAGCAGCCCGGGCGCAGACGCACTGGGTCTCGCTCCTCAGCAGCCCCCCGCGTCCCTAACCCGGCTCGCCAACCCGCCAGCCGCGCCGCGTCCTGCGTTAGAGGCCAGGCGTCCCGGGCGCCCGGCGAGACCCCGCAGGCAGTGCACGAGGCTCCCGACGGACACCGGGGCCGGGAATCCTTCCCGAATCCTGACCACCAGGTTGGATTTACAGAAATCACCGAAGTGTTTCCCCCATTTCCCGTAGTCAAGAGGAGAAAGGGCTTCATTTGCTCAGCTTGTCCGGGCTTTAGAGGGGGTGGGGATAAAAAAAAAGAAAAAGAAAAAAATCCAAACTGCTTCCCAAACCAAACGGTCTGTGCTGCGAACTGCTCCTTCTCGATTCAAGGAGGGGAAACCCCGAAGGCGGGATGGTAAGGACAGACACCCAAACATTGCCACCCCAAAGGTGACAACCTCCATCAGCAGGCTTTTTTTCTGGCTTTCTAGGAACCTGAACATTTACTTATAGGCGTTATTTCATGCACACAGAAAATAAGAAATTCTCCCTGCCTCCCTGCCCCCCAAGTCTCTGGGCCATCTACAAACAAAGCTGCCCCCAATTTCAAGAGTCAACAGAGCATTTTATTTTCCATGGTTTGCCTCCCACGCACCCCCCTCCCCACTTCAGCTTTCCCCCTTCCCCCGCCTCCTCCAGTCCCCCTCCAAGCTCCGAAGAATGGCTTAGGATCCCTAACCAATACCCAACGAATTCCCTGCACCCAGCCACCCCCCCACATTATTATCGCCTCCAAATGAAGACCCAAACCCCGAGCGCTAATTGAATTAGTCTATTGAAAGGACTGTCAGGTACAATGACGTGGCTCGAGGCCCCGCATTTCCCAAGGTCTATAGGCTTTGGGGACCTGCGATGTATAGTCTGACCTTCCGCCTCATAATAATACCGCGGCACTTGTAGCAGAAATCTCCTCGCATTCACTCCCAACAAAACCGCTGGTCACCCAGTCCCCGTAGGAAGGCTGCGCGCTATTGTGTTGCGACAACTCATTCATGTCCCGCGCCACAAGGCCCCACCGCCATCTGATCTACACTCGAAATGCGATTACCACCGTGTTCATGGAACACGCCCGCACGCTCGGCCCATCGCGCACACTCCCGGAGAAGCTGCAAGGTTGTCTTTCACAATTCTCCTCCTCACGCACTTCCTCTACAGACAGGTGAAAGCAGGCAAGGCCATTTGTCTCAGCCTAAACGAAATGCAAAATTCTGAGAAAATGCAGGCTGGCGGGAGCTTTCTCTTTTCCGAGCAACATATACCAAAACCCGTAGCTTTCACTACTCTGTGCCCAAGTGGTGGGGCAGACTTGGATGTACACCTTAACAGCTACTTACACTAGTCTTACACACACACACACACACACACCCCATGCTTTTACAGAGTCCCACTTCTCAGTGATTCTCACATACACAAGCAAAGAGAAACAAATACAGGCTCTGAACCCCACAAATCACACACCACTCTCCAAATTGGTCAGTGGTTCTTGAAAGATTCGGAAAAGGGCGAAACAAAAATACAATTTCTCAGCGGTCACTTTGAGAAGACTCATCAGTCTCCCTACTATATAACCCCCAAACTTCTTTAGCATTCCCAAACACACAAGCGTGCTGTCTGTTTGACCAGGTGCCCTTTGCACAGTGGAAATCCCTGGTTAGCCTCAGAATGGAGGAAGTCTGGGAATGGGAGAGGCGGGGGGGCTGGGGTCTCTTCCTGTCCCGCTTATCCCACCACTCACCATTGAAACTTCTTTAGGCTTCCTTCTTCCTTCAAGTGAGGAAAGAAATCATACGGTTTTGTTTGTTTGTTTTGTTTTTTGCTCCTTCAGCATTTAAAATAAAACAAAATCGTTTTCTTCATTGTCATTGTCCACTTTTATGTACAGTGGGTATGGAAGTAGACCTTGGCAACATTCAATTTATTGCAGAGACATGACTAGGTCAGTTGCCTTCTCCGAGGCCTCTTGCCCCAGGTGAACTGCACAGCTCAGAACTTCAAGGCACTGGAAATGGGTACAGGGTATCCCCAAACTGCCATACTTTTGGCCAAGAGCAGAGGGCATTAGGAGAAAGGGGCTCAGTTCCACCCTAGATAGATACCCCACATATTCTGTTTCCTGCCAACCCACCTTCATGCCATGCACACCTGGACAGCTATCAATGGAAGAAATTCCTTAATTCTCAAAGGCAGGAACAGTACCCTGAAAAGGACTGCCACAAATGTACTTATCTGTGCACACACATCACTGCAGACACACCCAACCGCTTACCGACACGTGTGTGTGTACAACTCACCCTGCTGGTACTTCCTCACCTACATGCCCAATCCTGGGCTCCCTTCGAGTCCCCAGGATCCTTCACAAACCCATCTCCGTCAACATTTGCTCACTCTCAGCACTCAAGACACCTCACTCTCAGGCTTGCCGGGCTAACACCGAGTTCCCAATAGTATGTTCATTTTCAGGCCCGAGAGGAGGGTGTGGGCCCGGGTGGGGGTCGTGGCCAGCCGGGAGCGCTGGGTGCAGAGCATCCGGGCGCAGGCCTAGCCTGGGGGAGGTGGGGCGGCGGGGGGGACAAGCCCGCGCGCGCGGTGCGCCTCCTAATCCAGCCGGAGCTCGTGGGCCGCGGGTGCATTTATCATCCCATTACTGTAACAAATCCGGGCTCCACTACATGAAAGGTAAAATGAATTACCGACGTTAAGCCGTCAATAAAGTCATTTCTGTAAATGGTGTCTCCAAAGGGCCGCCGCATTATTCAGCTGGCTTTATCAGCTGGCTGGAAATTACGTGGAGGAGCCGGGCCGCGCGGCGCGCGGGGCCGCTCACTTTGATTAAGCGTCTTGCCAGCGCGATGTGACAGAGCTTTTGACCAGGGTTTTATTCACAGGCCTGTGATGAACGCCAAGCTGATCAGGCGGAATGAAGAGTAATTAAAACCTATAAATTATCTTCCGCAGCCCTTCTCGAGGCGTCTCCTGCAGGCGAGATAAGGCGTCGAGACCCTATTTACGGCGCTGAAAGGGACCGCGGCGCACAAAAGCTACGCGGCTAAATAGGATATTGATAGTGTCCTAATTAGAATTTAATTAAGTACCCACGCTCGCTTGCGGGATAAAGATTTCAATTTTACGAACTTAAATATAAAATTCCCACCCCCCATCTCGGGGAGAAAGGGTGGGGGCACCGAGAGATTTCGGGGAGCCCTTGGGCGTAGAACTAAAGAGGACCAGGAGGATCCAAGGTGGGGTTGGGGGGGTGGCTAGGGAGGGTTGAGGAGAGCAGGGCCGGCCTGCTTAGCGCAGCGCTCAAGAAAGTCTCTCGCTGTCCCCAGGCCGCGAGCAGGTCTAGGAACTCCAAAGTCCAAGGTCCCGCGAAGACCCTCGGCTGACCCCGCTCCCACTCTCCACCAACCCTTCTGAAAAACTTTGGCTACCGCGCTGGTTGGGCTGGTTCTGGTTTTTCGTTGTATTTTCCTCCTAACCCTCTGTGACTTTTCTGGACAAGGGAGAGGCTTTTGCATGTTCCTACGACACAATATCCCCAAAGAGATCCTTTCTCCGCCGTCCCAGTTGAGGATGGTCAGGGAAAGCAGGTTCGGGGAGCTACAAGATAACATCTGCGCAAAGGCCTCAGTTGTGGGAGCCATTCTAGCCGCTACTCTCCGGTACCGCAGGCTTCAGCACACAATCGGACCCTTGGCTCTACCGCACGACTCAGCAGACAAACCCTGTCGGTGCCCAGAGCCTCACCTCCCCCTCCCCCTTCCCTGGCCATGGAAAAACTTCTGAAGTGCCTTCATCAGAAAACAGGAAGAGAAAAAAAAAAAAAAAAAGGAAAGAAAAGAAAAAAATAAAGAAAGCCCAGAGCAATGGAGACGGATCTACGTGAGCATGGGAGAAGCGGGAGCCCCCTTCCCAGTCCCCACAAACTTGGGAAGAATATAGGGGGCTAGAGCCAGAGGGCTCCAGGAAGTCAGGAGCAATCCCAGGAAAACCTGGGCAACCGCGGGTAACTCGCTGTCCGCATCGTCAGCTGGCTAGGTCAAACACTTGGGGAACAGTACTTTTACTTATTTGATTTCACTTTGCAGGGAAGTTAACACGGAGCTTGCCCTAAACCCAAAAGCTGGGCAATGCATGCATCCGTAACCCGACTTGCTTGGCCAAGGGGCCCGGCCAGGACAACTCTACGATGCCTGGACGGCTTCGACTCGGCCAGCCAGGAAAAGAACTGACGCCCGGCACTACCCGCGCTCGGGCTCTCTCGCGCCCTCTGGGCCTGGCTTAATAGCGCCAGGACAGCTCCCGGGGGTTGTCGAAGGTCCGGCAGGGAAAGGCGTGGATGCGGATACTCCGGAAAGGACACGCAGTGCAGCCGGCTGGCATGAACTGCAAACCTACAAATAGACGGTGCTAGCTAGGCGTAGCTGGCTGTCCTCCGTGATTTGATTTTTGTGAAAAACAAACTGCTTCTCTGAAAGTAACCAACTGTAGTCTATTTCACATTTCTGACCCTTCTCGTTTACCCCCCGCCCCCCACCTCACTACCCACACGGACAGTGACAACAACCTTTGAATCCTCGTAACAGCAAGAAAAAAAGAAAAAATAAAAGGCTGAGTTTCTCAGGCATGTGCGTGCAAAATAGCGGAGGCCCCAGCCTCCTGACCCTGCACCCAGAGCGCACACACCCATAACCCTGCATTTCTCCAACAAGTTGCTTATCGAGTTGTTTCTCTATTTGCCTACACCTCGAAATCCACCCCTCCCGGGTCTTCTTTGCCCCCTTCTCTGTCCGGCCTGAAGGAGGGGGAGGGGCTCGGGTGCCAGTGGGGGAGGGGGAACGTACGCGCCCGGCCCGCGCCGTGTCGCCCCCTCTCCGCCCGCGGCAGCCGCCCCCCAGATTATTTATCCGCAAAGTCCCGCGCGCGCCCATTGGGCGGAGGCCCGGGTGTCAGCGCGAGTCCTGGCTCGCCATTGGCCCCGCACACGTGCGGCCCTGACTCACGTGCTTCCGGTTTGAAGGCAAAAAGTGTGCCTGGGTGATTTTTTTTTTAAGCGAGAGAGTTTGTGCAAAGATCCGAGCTGTCAGAGATTTGAAAAAAAAAAAAAAAAAAAAAAAAAAAAAAAAAAAAAAAAAAAAAAAAAAAAAAAAAAAAAAAAAAAAAAAAAAAAAAAAAAAAAGGCAGCCGGGCGCTGGCGGAGACGCGCTCTCCCTGCAAAAAAAGCAAAGGCGATTAAAGGCGCTGCCAGCCTCGCGCTCTGGGCACAGCTGAGCATGACACTCGGGGAAGTCAAACCCCTCACAACTGCCTAGGAAGATGGCTAGACTTTAAAGACTATTTTTTTTCCCCTTAAGAAAAATAATTTTTTTGGAGCTTTTCTCTTTTTCTTGCTTTTTTTTTCTTTTCTTTTTTTCCTCCCCCCCCCACCCTTTTTTGGGCCGTGGCTCACTCCCCTATTTAAAACAAATCATTGAATCTGGTTGCAGAAAGAAAAAAGAAATAGCCAAGTGTTTCCATATCTGGATGTCTACAAATTAGAGAGAGGGAGAGACAGCGAGATCTATCTGCTTGATAAGAGCGAGCGATCCAGGCCAGGCGCCTGGGCTTTTTTCCTGCACCCGCCCCGTGCCTTCGCTGGGGCTCCGCCGGCCTCCTTCCTCCGCGAACCCTTACGGGCCGCTGGCAAAGTGGGGTGGGGAGCGAGGCCGGGGGGGCGGGGGCCGGCGCGGCGGCCGGGGCGGCGGGGCGGCCGAGCATGGAAGAACAGCAGCCGGAACCTAAAAGTCAGCGCGACTCTGGCCTCGGCACGGCGGCGGCGGCGGCGGCCCCGGGCAGCCTCAGCCTGAGCCTCAGCCCCGGCGCCAGCGGCAGCAGCGGCAGCGATGGAGACAGCGTGCCGGTGTCCCCGCAGCCCGCGCCCCCCTCGCCGCCTGCGGCGCCCTGCCTGCCGCCCCTGGCCCACCACCCGCACCTCCCCCCGCACCCCCCGCCCCCGCCGCCGCCGCCGCCGCCGCCTCAGCATCTCGCGGCGCCTGCTCACCAGCCGCAGCCCGCGGCCCAGCTGCACCGCACCACCAACTTTTTCATCGACAACATCTTGAGGCCGGACTTCGGCTGCAAAAAGGAGCAGCCGCCGCCGCAGCTCCTGGTGGCGGCAGCGGCCGGAGGAGGCTCAGGAGGAGGCCGGGTCGAGCGTGACAGAGGCCAGACCGGCGCAGGTAGAGACCCTGTCCACCCGCTGGGCACGCGGGCGCCAGGCGCCGCCTCGCTCCTGTGTGCCCCGGACGCGAACTGTGGCCCACCCGACGGCTCCCCGCCAGCCGGCGGCGGCGGCGCGGGCGCGTCCAAAGCTGGGAACCCGGCAGCGGCGGCGGCGGCGGCGGCGGCGGCGGCAGCTGCCGTAGCAGCGGCGGCGGCAGCAGCAGCGGCCAAGCCTTCGGACAGCGGCGGCGGCAGTGGAGGCGGCGTGGGGAACCCAAGTGCGCAGGGTGCCAAGTACCCCGAGCACGGCAACCCAGCCATCTTGCTTATGGGCTCAGCCAACGGCGGGTCCGTGGTCAAAACTGACTCACAGCAGCCCCTCGTGTGGCCCGCGTGGGTCTACTGCACGCGTTACTCGGATCGTCCGTCCTCTGGTGAGTACCCAGTCCCGGGCTGCGCCATGCTTTCGGGCCCCGCGGACGCCCCAGAGCGCCCAGCCGCCGTTTTCGGGAGACTAAACCCGGCCTCGGGCTCTCTCTTCTCTCACTCCTGCTTCCTCCTCCTCTGCCCGGGTCCCACGCCCAACCGCCTGGGCACCCAGTTTTGCCTCCCTGGCTTCTGCGTTTACACCCCGGGAGGCTACTGCACAGTTCATGGCACCGGAAGCTAGCGTCTCCATTCTTCGGTTTTGAACTCAGAGCCTCTCGGGTCGTCTCGGGTCTTCTTTGTGTGTCACCTTTATCATTTCTCAGGAGAGACACAATCAGCCAGTGACTTTTCCTCCTCGGGAAAGGGGTGTTTAGACCCGGCGGGAAGGCGGGCCTAGTGACCTGGGTTTGCAATCCGGCCAGCCTGGTCTTGAGGAGGCCGCAAGCCAGCAAGGCTTTGATCAGAGAAACAGTCTTCACCTTGGTGTTCCTGCAGACACAGACACCATGTCGGCAGTTTCTGCGTAGAATTCATGTACACAGAGACAGATGTGAGGACGTACAGGAAGGGAGAAAAGCGTGTTTTCGCTGTTCGTCTTTCCCAGCCCGGAGAGCCAAGAAGAGTCTGACCCCGGGCGGGTGCAATCCAGGGAACGGCTATTGCCAAAACAGTGGGTTCCGAGAGCCCCTGGCTCGTGCTTCTCTGCCGCTGACGGACAGTGGGAGGGAAAAGACAGGTCAGGTCAGGCTCAAACCAGAAAGCGGGGCCTAGGACAGAAGAGCTCGCCTCCTCCTCCGTAGCTTTTCCGTGGCGGCTCGCACATCCTGCCCTTTCCTTCTTTAACTCCTTCCTCCCGCAATCTGCCGGTTAGCAGATTTGTGCCCTCCGTAGGCCCCTTTTTCTTGACTTTCCTTTGGCCCCCCTTTCCTCTTGTTTCTTGCGTTTGGAGAACCGAAGGCCGAGACCTGCGCTGGGAGACAAGGCTGAGGCCTGCTTGACTTTCCCGGCCAGCAGCGCCGGGATGCCCGGTGGGCGCTGCGAGGCGGGCGGCAGGGGCTCTGGTCTACGGTTGGGTTTCGGGCACCGGAGTTCGGCGAGAGCCGGGCACAGCGTAGCCATGCGGCGCTCTACTCCGGCTGCCGTGTAGCCGCCCCGCCGCTGCCGGTGGAGCTCGGATCGATGCGCGCTATCAGCCCCCGCCATCTCGAGCCCCGTTATTGACACGTCCGGCTCCCTGAACCTCCGAAAAGCTGCTTTGATTGACTCGCCTGATGGATAGAGTGATTGAGCTGTCAGGCAGTGAGGCTCGGGCTGGCCGCGAGGCTACGATTTTATTACAAGTGTCTGTGCTTCTGCACACATACAACAACGTCCAGGACGCATAACGCATTGGGACCTTGGTGGGGATGTGCGCATTTCTTGGGCCATCTCTGCCCGATTAGCTAATTACTTATCTAAACCAAGGTCTTCTTCCCTCCTCCGCAGCCTCCTTAGTCTCTTTGCACCCAGCTCCCATAGTGGGCCTTGTCTTTGTTCTTGGCTGCTTTCCTTCTTATGGGCCTGGAGGGCAGGGTGGTGACTCCTTCTCCTGCAAGGGCAGTTAAGGGAGATGAACTTCAAGCCAGACCTAAGTCATTGCAGTCGGCTAGGCCTGGACTCCTTTGTCACAGAACTGCTGGTGACCCCAGGCGTTGGCCTGCCCCAGGAGCCAGCTGCCCAGCTTGCCCCCTTGTAGCTAGGTTTGGAGATTCGGGTGAAGACCGTTCTCTCCAGATAGTTTTAGATTAACAGGCCTGAAAGGGACTTAACTGGGCTCAGAAAGCTCCCATACCCAAGACCGGGTTTAGGAAGTAAATGCCAGAAGACTCGAGTGCGGAGGCTGATAGAGGTGCAGGATTCACAGACTCCCTCCCGGTCCTGCGTCCTCTCTCCAGGTTGGATCTTCTTCCCAGACTAAGTTTGGAGGGAGAACTCACATTCCTGGAGAGGTGTTCTCTGGCCTCTTTTCTATATCCATTTTATGGGCAAAGCACAGATTTTTGTTGAGATTATCCCGTCTCTGTCCCTCTGCCCCTATTTTGCTCATGGTGGTGGTGGTGGTGGTGGTGGTGGGGCAGGAGAGATGTAGTCTCCTTGCAAAAGACATAGATGGGCAGGGAAAGCAGATCTGGCTTGGTTTTGTTATTTAGTTTTCAATTCTGAAATTGCAGTTTGTGTGTTCGAAAGGGACAAGGGAGGCCTTGCCAGTGCAGCTGGGTGAAGGAATGGAGAGGGCCCTCTGTTTCTTACTAGCACCATCCAAGGGGCTTTGGAGAGAATCCAGGGGACATGTGAGTAAGGTGTGCAACTGGGTGAAGGCCTTTTCTTCCCCTTCAGAGAAAGGAGTTTCTTTAAGGCCAAAAAGAAAGAAGAAGAAGAGAGAGAGAGAGCAGACACTGCCTATTTTGTAACTAGGCAAGCCTCTCACAGACTCTTCCCTATCCGCTTGTTTTCTGGGGTACATAGCCACAAGAAGAAGGGGTCTTATTGTAGGTGTGCGGGTGTAGGTGCGCTTCTTGAGGAGGATGAGGGGCTGGCGATTCCCCCAGAGCGATCCTGGCCTAGTGTCTTCACTGCCCCAGTCTTGAGTCTCTTTTGATTCCAGGGCTGTGAAGAAAGCACGACCCCGACATCCAACTCTGGGCTGGGCCGAGGGGCCTCCAAATATCTCTCCATCTTGGATTCTGTGATTTAAGCCTGTCACACGGCTCTCCTATTCTGAACTGGGGTGTGAGGTGCGCATACAACCTCTGCTGGTTTTCCTCCACCTTCCTTCTGGTCCCCGAGAAGGGAACCCGGCGACCCCAGCGGCCAGGCAATTGACGGAGGGGCTCCCTGCCGGGAGGGAGCGGGGACGCAGCAGGGCCTCGGCGATGGCCCCGGAAGCGCGGGGCGCGATCCCAGCTCTGCAGTGCAATTCTCACGGCTTCCTCTGCCCTCTCCCCCCTCCCCTCTGCCCTCTGTCCCCACCCCCCACCCGGCCCTCTTCGCCGCTGCAGGTCCCCGCACCAGGAAGCTGAAGAAGAAAAAGAACGAGAAGGAAGACAAGCGGCCGCGGACGGCGTTCACGGCCGAGCAGCTGCAGAGACTCAAAGCGGAGTTCCAGGCGAACCGCTATATCACGGAGCAGCGGCGGCAGACCCTGGCCCAGGAGCTCAGCCTCAACGAGTCTCAGATCAAGATCTGGTTCCAGAACAAGCGCGCCAAGATCAAGAAAGCCACGGGCATCAAGAACGGCCTGGCGCTGCACCTCATGGCGCAGGGACTGTACAACCACTCCACCACCACGGTGCAGGACAAAGACGAGAGCGAGTAGCCGCCGCCGGCGGGGGGCCGCGCGGTCCGGCCGCCGCGCGCTCGCGCGCCCCTCGGAGCACCGCCACTGCCGCCGCCGCGCCCGTCCGTCCGGCGCTCGGGAGAACGTCTGTGCGAAGGAGGTGGGGAGCCACAGTGACAGGAGAGAGCGCACTCCTCCCAAAGGAGAAGAACGTTCGCACGCAGCGTGTTTTAGGAAGGGAGAGAGACTCGGACAGGTGCTATCGAAAAATAAGATCTATTCTCGGTTGACAGCATAAGGGACGAAACAGCGAACTCCTTAAAGCTCTATCTAGCCAAACCGCTTACGACCTTGTATATATTTAATTTCAGGTAAGGAAAAGACATATGTGTAGCGATCTCTATTTGCTGGACTTTTTATTCATCTCCTTTATTATTATTGTTATAATTATTATAATTATTATAATTATTTTATGCCCCTCACCCCCACCCCACCTCCTGGCTGCCCTGCCCACCCCTACCCCGGCCCAGTTTCGTTTTCTTTTGAATGTTCTCGCTTCTCCCATGCCTCTCCCGCCCCGCAACGCTGGCCCTCGTTTCTCTGGGACTTTTCTTTGTGTGCGCGAGAGTGTGTCTCCTCGGGGGTCCGCCCCTCGCCTCTCTCCCATTTCTCAAGCCCTTTCTGTCAGTCTGTCTGTCTTGTCCCCCCCCCCCCTTTCGTTTTCCGGAGACTTGTTGAGAAATACGACCCCACAGACTGCGAGACTGAACCGCCGCTACAAGCCAAAGATTTTATTATGTTCAGAAACCTGTAGTCTGAAATAAAGTGTACACTGTGCTCACGAGCCGCTGGCAGCCCTCCTCTTTGCTGGCTGGGGAAGGGCATGGGCGCGGGGTACCCTGCGCCCCGGTGCACACCGCGCGCACACCGGGCCCAGCAATCACCGCACAACGAATCCGAAGGCACGGGGCCAGCGCGGGGGGTAGCGGTGGGCCCGAACTGCGCACGGTCCGGGTCTGGAGGGTCTGACGGGAGGCTCCTAGTCTCTGATGGTGTTCAAAGGAGCCCCAAGGCCGGCATCCCCAGGCCTGATTTCGAAGCACTTCGAGGCTCTCGGGCTGCTCCTTGCGCTCGGGCAGGGGTCCTGCCGGCCTGCGGCCTCCTCCTGTTCAATCTGCTCCTCGCTCCAGCCTGCACCGTTCCTTTTGCTTTTTTGTTCTGGTGGGGGTTTTGCTCGAGATTTTTGAGGGTTTCTCCTCGAGAAACCGGCCTTTCCAGGGTGGGGCAGAGGTGAGGGGATCCCTACCGTCCAGAGCAGCCCGCTAGGGCGACAGGGCGCTCTGCTCCGCCTCTCGGCCTCCTGGACTTCACCGCTCTTCGTTTGGAGAAGTGATTTCTGTTGGCGCAGAGGCGGGGCGAGGGCAGCCCAAGCAGCCTCGCCAGGCTCAGATCTCATGGTCCTGCAAAGCCGCGGCAGAGGAGGCCAGGATTCTGGGAAGCTATGCAAGGTGGCAGGCGCTTGGTCTGCTGCTGGGATCTCACTGGGTCCGGACCTCCAATGTGGGCACAGGCCTGCCTCCTTCCTACCCAAAACCTAAAGGGTGGCTTTCAGAATCTCCAACAAAGCCTGGCTTGCTTCCTGACCGAGGCTGGCACAGAAACACGCTTCCTGGACTCTCAGGACACGTGGACTTCCCAGAGGGCAATGTCTCAACTCTTGCCCCTGATTCTGGGGCATATCCTTTCTGGGGAGGCACTGGGACCCCGATATTCAGGAACTAGGAGGAAGAAGAGGATATCTCCCCTCAGGAGATATTCTCTCCTCTTTGTCCAGGAGTTTTTAAAATGCCAAATTCTATTCTGCCCCTTTCCCTCCCTCTTCGGCAATATGTGTGTGCCTGTATGTGTGTGGCTAGCTATATAGGTATTCTTGAAAACTTGTGTGCGTATGTGATCACGTGTAGCTAGATATATGTGCATGAGTACCTACCTGGTTTTGTGTATTTCTGCACGTGTGAGTATTATGCGGAGTGTTCATTTCTCTGTATTTAGATGCACACTTGGATGTGTGCATTAATCGTGTGTGTACCTGTGGTCATTTGTGTTTGCACAACAAGATGTTTGCAGATGTGTGTGTGTGTGTGTGTGTGTGTGTGTGCACGCTTGGAAAGTCTGTTTCTGTGCTCTTCCCTTGGGTTTCTTTCTTGTTGTTTTTGCAGGATTGATTTTGTGAGAAGTGAGAATGGCCAGTCAATCTGCCTTTTTTTTTCTGGAAAAATTTCCCCTGACTGGGGCCTATGTCAGGGAAGTGACAGTGCTAGGTTCCAAGTCCAGGAAGCCCAGGGGACCTCCAAGTCTCTGCTCCAGGCTTTGGGGCTAGGTGTTGGGTGGTCTGGAGTTCAAGAGCACATTTGACATTACCACTGGGTTCCCAACTTTGTTGTAGTAAATCTCTTTCTTCCATCCCCTTCACACCTTAGGGCGGGGGTGTCCAGTCTTTTGGCTTCCCTGGGCCACATTGGAAGACAAAATGTCTTGGGACACACATAAACTATACTAATACTAATGATAACTAATTATTGCTAATGAGCTAAAAATTTAAAAAAAAAGGCAAAAAAAATATATCATGTTTTAAGAAACTTTACAAATTTGTGTTGGGCCTCATTCAAAGCTGTCCTGGGTTGCACACGGCCCATGGGCCGCGGCTTGGAGAAACTTGCTAGGGTATGTGCAGTAACCTCTACACATAATAGGTGCTCAACCAATCCTTGTATGAAGACTCGGGAGCAGTGAGATGGGCCTTCCTTGGGTTGGCCCAGGTAAGTTGTTTTCTGGTGGTCGGAAGTACATTCTTTGTTTTCATTAGGGGAGAGGAGAGCCTGGAATCTTTAAATTCTCCAGGCCTCCAGGATAAAGGGTGTGAGACCTGGGCTCCCAGGTTATTCCATCCTGAATCCAGACGGTTAAGAACATCAAGAAGGTTTCAGGCCACATCCAGATGTGATGTTGTGGGGTACCCAGCTCTAAAAAGAACCTTACTGTTTTCAGTGTCTGGAAACTGGGCCACCCTTTCTTCTCCCTCTCCCAGTGTGGCACCTTAGGGTGCCTACGCCCTTCAAGATCACCTGATCCAGAGTCAAGGGCAGGGACCAAATGAGGAGCAACTCTAGGAGGCATCCTGTTCCTTAAGGCTCCTCTTCACCTCTTCCAAGAGATCAAAACCAAGAGCTCTTCTTTTAACCCTGAGGGAGAGGGAAGAGGTGTTTATCCTTCCACATGATTGTATTGATAAAGTGTTTAGATGATTTATAATGATGTAATTTGATTTCTTACCCATTCTCTTCTTTTATCTTTCAATCATTATGAGCAAATAAAAATTTCTTCATTGTTCAGTGCAGGTAACTGAAGCTCTCAGGACTCAAGCAGTTGCTCCATGCCTCCTCTGTGGCTCTGTGTCTTTCTCTATGTCACATCTACTCAGTACAACTGCCCTTACCTCGGGAATCTGCCCAAGGCCCTGAATTCATCGTCCAGAATGACTTTCCTATCTTCTCTCCCTCCCCCATCTACATTTTCTTTCCTTCTGATTGGGCAAGGGAGAGGGGAGGAGGACTCTGGTGAGACCTCTTTCTTGCATCTCCTCTAAAAAAAGAAACTAGTAATAACCATAAACAGGCATTGATAGTTCTGATTTATGGGGCTGGCTTAGTGAGCTGCCTGTGTATTAAAGTTGGGGGCTGCATGGAAATAAATACTGGAGTGCGATATCCCAACTTCCTTATTTTCTCCCTATTTTTTTTTAAAAGATTGGAGTAAACTATAAACTTAAATCTTCCTCAACCCAGGAGGAAATACACACTAGCTAAGTCTAAACAATATTGATCTCTGGCTCTTTCTGAGGCCAAAGGTCTCTGTTTTACTCCTAGAAACTCCCATTCCCTCAGTAGGGTCAGTGGGAGGAGGCTGTAGAAAGGGGTGGAGGAGGGAGGGGGTATTTGGGTGTGTGTGGGGTTGCTTGGTATTTCTTTGTGAACTTGTATGCATGTACATTGTACAGAGTGTAGGCATTTGAATAGGGTGGCATTGAATATATTTATTTAGGCTTGGGAGGTAGAAGTGTGTGCTCTGAGTATATGAAGGCCAGTAGTGATCGTTTGGTGTTTGTAGGTGTATATGTGCCCATTTCTCTGGCACCCTAGGCTGGGCTGCCCAGGGCATAGAAAAAGAGTGGCCTGCTAGCCTGCCTCTTTCCTGGCTCACACAGCCTTGTCACCTGTAGCAGGGCTTCCAGGGATCATATTACCAGGGAGCCCACTGTGCCCCAGACCCTCCTGTCCCCAGTGCACTCAGTAAAAAAGGCCTAGCTGCAGGGCAGGAATGAGTTCTGGTTGACTCCTAGAGGCCAATGCCAGGGCCATGGTCAGAGAATCTCTTGTCGGACTCCTTGCCATGGGTGAAGGTGTCTGCTGTGGCTTCTCTGGGTGGCCATCAGTTCCTCCACCAGTCAGTCTTGTTTATCTCCTTTTCATCCTGGGGAAAAGCCATTCCTCTGGCCATGCAGGCGAAGCCCATTCTTTGCCTTCCACTGTGCACAGACTTGAGAAAGGGGCAGGGAGGGGCCGGGAGGCTGGGCAGCAGTCCTCCCCTAATTTTGCTCCAGCCTGGGGCCCATTTAATCTGGATGTGACTGTGGGTTCAAATTAGAGATCCTGTTCACTCCAACTGGGGAGGCCTCAGAGTGTGGTTCCATCCTTGGTCACCCCCACTACAGACCTCCACTTTCCTCTCCCACTTCCAGCTCAGGTGAGAGGCTTATTCATTGTGTGACAACTTGTGGAAAGGGCAGGGCTGGGGACTGCCATCCCCTGCTCCTCCCCAAATGCTTTAGGCGAGCCATTTAATGGACTCTCATTGTTGGAAGGGTCCTCAGGGATTCTTGAATAAAAAGGTCTCATTTTATTGGGGGAGGAGGCTGAGAGGGAAAGTGCCTCACTCAAAAGCACACAGCAAGTGAGAGGCAAAAATCTCCAGATTTCCTGAGTACAGAGCTCTTTGTACCATTGAGTGGGTAGTGTCAGTGCACACGCAGCCACACAGCCCACAAACACAATTGCACACATCTAAGTGCACAGATATGCACTCAGCCATGTGTTTACACATGTGAAATATGTGCACACATATTCAAACAAATATAAATGGGCTGACATATAGGGCTGGTGTATACAGGTGTGTTCCCAGCAAGTACATGGACATCGTCTGTGTAGAAGTTTCTGGCACATATTTATACATGGTTTAGGAATACCCCTCTTGGTGTCCAAGACACACTTGCATGCCTCCAGCTCATGAGCTTCACTCTTACTCAATATAGGGACAGGACATCGTTTCCATGGCCCAGGACACACTGGCCTGCCCTCTTCTTTTCATAGAGGCCATCACAGAGAACTGGGACTGAAGTGGGTGGGTTGACTGACTGTGTCTGGGCGGGAAGACTGGAGTCAGGGCAGCCCCTTCTCTCTCCCCAGAGATAACTTGGTCTGGGTGACTCTGGGCTCAGACACAGACATGCTGCTACAACAGTCTCTATTCCTCCCGTGTACCCTGTACCTCCCCAGATGTACCTTTTTGGGGTGGAGCAGGCCCAGGGAAGGAGTGAGCAAACTTCCCAAACAGATTTCTCACAGAGCTTGGTAAGTTGTGGGCCATTACAATTTGCTCCTTGAGTTTGCTTCTACGTGCAGCCTTTCCCCACAGAGGTGCCACTCTGGAGGTGAAGGAGCCCCTCCATTATGAAAATTTCCCCACAGATATGGGGGGTGGGTGGGTGACTTTGAGGACATTTAGTAACATTTCAGACGACAGTAATGGAAGACTCTGGATCTGTGGAAAAGCAGAGCTTTTAGTATGGGTGCTCAGGCACACATATCCTGAAGAGAGGACTGGATCAACATCTCCTGACCCGGCTTTTGGCTGCGGGAATGGGGTGCGGTGGGGGGTGGGGTTGGAAGGATGGGGTAGGGGTGCTGTGTAGGGGAGGCAGTGAGCACGAGCCTCCCCTCTCCTCGCCTCTGCAGAGGGATGGCGTATAAACACCAGCACTCTCTTAGGGACTAGCAGCCACCAGCAGATTCCTCCCTGCCCTCGCCATCACGCAAGCGCCCGGGCGGTGGACCGCGCCATCTGGGGTGCGCTCACCCTCCCCGCGGCGGGAAGACCTGGACTGCAGGCGCCCCCAGAACAACGATCACGGCGCAGAGGAAGGGAGCCCCCTGTCGGCTAGGTGGAAGGAGTCCAAGAAGAGAGGGTCCCAGGAATATTCAAAATTCAACCACAAGCGCTGCGGGAGTGCGCTGGGGCTCTGACAAAGACCAACCAATTCTGGCAGAGAGACCCACCGTTCTAACAGCTGGTGCAGTGGAGACGGTGGGGACTGTGACCCGTAAAGCTCTGCTGCTGCTTTGCGGCCTCAAGGGGCTGGGGAGCAGCGCCGTTAACAGCCTCGATGTCGTCCAAGCTTAAGGCAACGTAGATGCTGAAGAAAATGCAAGTCCTACAGCCACTTCAGCAGATCTGTTCCTGCAGGTCCGTTCACCCTCCTGCGCAGGACTTATGCAGAGTGGGGGCAATGCAGAAGATGAGGTTTGCAGACATTTAAAATGAATGATAATATCACTATTTGCTGAGGGCCAGCCGCTGACGCTAGGAGACATTTGGCTTAATTTACTTCACTCAACCTCACACACTTGGAGTTGGATAACCTCGCTCCCATTTTACAGATAAGAAAAGTGAGGTTCAGGGTCACACCGAACTACACTAAAGTTTACGTAGTAATTATATATTATAAATACCAGGATGAGTCGCCCAGCGCAGTACCAAGTCTCGGCTGCCCTAAGGAAATCCCACAGGGGAGGGAGCAGCGCCAACTTAGGGCAGACTGACTCCTTTTCCGGAATCTTAAGTAAAAGTCATTGTCAGCCCCCGCCCCGCACCCCCTAGGTCCCCCTCCAGCTAGTAACTCAAGTTCAAATGCCTGCTCTCGCGCCTACTCCGCCCGGGTCTCACATTCCGATCTTCCCCCGATTGAGAGGACCCCCGCACTCCTCCAGCTGTTCGTCCCCACACGCCCTCCGCCCTGCCGCACCGCAGCCCGGGCCGGCTCCGCGGAAACCGCCCGCCGCGTCCCGGCGTGGCGTGCTCGGCCGGAGCCGCCTGCGCCTCGCGCGGTCCGCGGGGGGCGCTGCGCAGATGCACTTCCGGCCAGCCCAGCCCAGGCCGCAGGCCCCGGCGCGCCTGGCTCTGCCCCGGGGGGGGGGGGGGGGGGGGGGGGGGGGGGGGGGGGATGGGGTGGGCTGGGGACGGACACGCACTGGGGGCTCGCCATCCTTCCAGCGACCGCGAAGCCCCAGTTTTGCTCGCCCAGAGCGGGGCGCTGGTCCTGCCTATCCACTTGCTGGGAACGCGAAGGGAAAGGCCACCTGGGCCGCTTCCCTGCGCCGACCTCGAAGCGCACGACAGTGGTGCCTACGGCCGCAGGCTCCGAGTCCCCCCACCCAACACCAGGTTATCCCGAGAGACTGTTCCTTGTAGTTTCGATTTGGGTCTAGGTCGGGGTCGTTTCCCTTTCTGTAATTGTCTAAGGGCTTCCTGGCCTCTGGGGACCTCCTCGTTCTCTGCCCCACGGTTTCCATTTTCACTTCTCCGGCCGCTGGGACCCGCCGCCACTGCGGGTGTACCCGGGCGTCCCTGCGGCTCCCTGCCCTGCGTCTCCTCTCCTAGCTCGGGCCGGCTTCCAAGTTTGCTTCCCTGGCTGCCGTGCCCCGCAGTTCCGAGGGAGGCCGGGGCGTTACGACCTTCGTCTCCCTCCTTGGACCCGCCTGTAGGGACCAGCGCTGACCTTGGAGGTGGTCTCGCTGCCCTCTTCCCCGAAGTTCTCCAGTCTTTGCCCCCCCCCCCCCCAATCCCCCGACTCGTGGCCACTGGGGGTGCGCCCTTCCCCGGCGGTAACGCGCATCGGCTTGCAATCTTGGCTGCACAAACCCTGTCTCCGAGCGGTCCGTCCTGGGGTCAAAGCGGAAAGGAGGAGGGGTGGACCTCTAGGCTGCAGAGACCGACTTGACTTGAATTGTTTCAACTTGTCTGGAACGGTTAGACGAGGCGCGCGGGCGCGCACACACCACTGGGAGCCCAAAGCCGCACTGCTCCGCCGGCCGGCTCAGCGCCCTCCCGGGCCTTGGCTGGCTTGGCGTCCGAGGGCTCCGGCGCCTGCCTCCTCCGTGTGTGGCTGGGTCGGACCTGGCCCGCGATGGGCAGTCAACTGAATTTGCCCCGACGAGGTGAGCGCCTTCCGAAATCCCCGCTGCGGGATGCTTTTTTTGGGAAAAGAAAAAGTCGTAGCAGCAGCCCTGCGCCGGCCGCCTCTTCCCCCCCAATAAAGCGACCACCTTCAGGGCGCAGACATCTGCCCACCTCCCCTGTCCTTCTCTTCCGGAGCTAGTTATTCAGTTCGCTTCCCTAGGCACAGCGGCTGTTTCTTATCGGGGTCACCGTTCCCTTGGAATTTCTTTAAAACGAGTGGAGCCAACTTGCCCTCGCTCTGCGTGCTCCCTGGGCAGCGAGCGTCCCCCCAGGCCTTGCAGAGCTTCCAGCAGGGCGCGGCCGGGCACAGTGGGCGCAGAGTTCGCGGCCTGGCTGGGACGCGTCCTTCCCTCCTTTGCTTCCTTTCCCGCCCCTGCTGCCCATGAAAATTGAGATCTGGCCTTTACCTCCGGCCCCGTGACTCAGGGGTCCGTCCAAGGGCCCTCCTCAGAAGGCAGAAGCTGGCAGCTTGGTGGAATATTGGGACACAGATAGCCCCAAAAGGCAGAGTGAACCCAGTTTCAAGCTCATCAGACCTGGCGTCCGAGGGCGTCTTGTCTGTTTTCTAAAATTCCCTCACGGGGCTCCTCAGTGGTGGTGCCTAGTGAGAAGTCTTGTGTACCTTGGTTTGGGCACTGGCATGGAAGTGAGAGGCCCCCAGTATTGGGGGATGTTGGGGGATGGGGAGAATTTGAAGGATATAGCCTCCCCCACGCCACTTTCAATTGACTAAAGTGAACAAACTTCCTTTTCTGGGATAGAACTGTTGGGGCTCTCTGACCGCGCAGGAACTTGGGGTGCAGGGCGGGGAAGGGAGGCATTGAGTGTTCTATCCACTCTGGGTGCAAAGCTTGGCCCCAAGAGTAGCGCCCGCCAGGTGAAAGTAAGCGAACTGTGGGGGGTGGGGGTGAGTGAGGGGTGAGTGTCAACCACGGTTGACAATCCCGTGTGAAGGGCAAGACTCCTGCCTCGGGAAGAAGACGCTCCCGCCTTCCGTCGTGGCCTTGGTGAGGCCCAGGCCTCTCTGGGCACTGCTCACTTCCTTTTGTCCGGGCAAAGTTCCCCGATTTTGTCCTCTCAAGGCTTTCCCACCCCCTCAGTTACCCCAGAAGGGTTTTGGGTACCATGGCCCTCACCCCAGGACAGCTGCCCGTGTTGTATTTGGCCCACCATTCTAAGCAATTCAACACCAGTCTGGGGAGGCACGGCGGCTCTCCCCTCTGCAACCCAGGGATGGGTAGGGAACCCCTCTCCCCTAGAGACCTTCTGGAGCCAGAGTGTTGATCATCATTACTTTAAATTAAAAGTCCCCTTTTTCCTTTGCGTCTAAGCCCCAACTTAGTTTCAGAGAATGAAGCGTGAAAGCTCTTTTATGGAGATTACCGATGCTTCATTTATCCCCGCAAATGGCAAACACGGCCCTGGAAAAACCGAGCGAGCGAGCTCCTTGTCTGGATCCTCAGCCGTCTCCGTGTTCACAAGCTCACTTGGCTGTGAGACGGCGTCCGGGAAAGCCCCTGCAGTGAGCTTACCTGGGGAAGGGAATATAGCTCTTTAGCTGGAGCCATGACAGCAAGCATCGGCTGGATGATCGGCTAAAGACAGCCATAGACCCTGATTTGAGAGCGGAAGGATTTGGAACCAGAGAAAGTGTGTGTGTGTGTGTGTGTGTCCAAAGGGTTCCCTCTGAGGATCCCTGAGGTGTTGAGTTTATGCGTGCATGGGAGATGCTGATTATTCTCACGCCACACCTCCCTTTCACTTCCTATTGACAAATCCAGTGGAATTGGGGGTGATTGCAGGAGACCCATGTACCACCCACCTCCTGACTTCCTTTACCTTCCCATTCCAACCCTACACCAGCCCTTGTGACCTTCTCCATGCTTGGCCAAGAGGTTGTGATCACCGTGCCAGCTCTCTGTCCACAATTTTATTTTGGCACGTATACACAGCCTCGAGGGCAGGCACTTCTCTCTGGACAGGGTGGGTCATTTTGGAGACGCATCCAGAGCCTTTTAATCTTTGATGACCAAAACTCACCTAGTGACCTGGTGGTTGTCTTCTCCACAATCAAGATGTCTTTGGTCATTTCACAAGGGCGTTTGGAAGGAAGTGGAATGGCCTCCAGGAGAAAATAACAGAGGGTTCTTATTCTTTTGAGACAGAACAGGGAAGTTTGAAGAGGGAAAAGTATTAGCTCTTAGATGGAGAATTCAGTTTAAATTCCTTTGTGACACTGTGTTATTAACTCCAACACAGTCGCTGTCTCCACATTCCGGCCATCCCACTCTGGGAGCCCCTCTAACACAAAAGCTATTGTTTGCGGTGGAGGTGGCAGATAACCAGGAGGGACCACCAACCCATCTTCCTCTCACCTTACCTAGCTCACAGGTTGGCAGGGAAAGCAGAAGTGCCGCTCTCATTTTAGAGGGGCTTGTTTTTCATAAAAATATATTTAATGTAAGTGTGAGTGTGAGAGTTGCCTTCAGGTGTCAACATGGACCAAGCTGAAAGTGATGCAATTTCCCTCATATAAGCTGGTGACTTGTCTATAACTTGCAAAGGAGTCAGGCCCATGTAGCTGCCTCTTCTGCCCTTAGTAGGTGATGACTCTTTCACCACAAAGATCCTCAGTGGCCAAGAGGGCAGTCTAAATGGTTCTTTGAGAGTGAGTCACCCCACAGAGCCCAGGGAGGTGTAATACCCCTAATGCAATGAGGGAAGGCAAGGCTAGCTGGGTGGGGAGGGAGTGCAACATGAAGTATATATGAACATACAACACTGAGTTGGGAAAGGAGGGAAGAGGGCTTGCTGCTTGCATGAACAGTTGCCAACTTTCATTAATTACTCAGTCATTTTCATGTGAAAGCAAATACCCAGATGCTCTGGTGCCCATTCTGGATTAATGGCCTGCAAAATTAGATGAGGAGGGAACCAAAGAGAGAGTTGAGGTGTTCAGAAGTATACAACCCTTCTTCAAATCAAAAGTGCTTTTTTTTTTTTTTGGTTTGTTTTTTGTTCACACCCGCACACCGCCCCCCAAATGCCTGAGGTGGTGGTCAATGATTTGAAAACTTAAAACAAAGCTATTCCTTAGTGAACAGAGGTTGGATTCTAATGATGATAAATAGCAGAGGGAAAACCTTTTGTTGTGTTCTGATCAATTATTCAGTCATTCAACCCGGTCTAACCTAAGTGCCTGCGATGCACTGAAGTGAGTACCAGCGGGACAGATTCCTAGTATTCAGGTGCCCATGTTGGTGTGGGATAGCTGAGATTTTCAGATTAGCCAAATGAATTCCTGAAGGTTATTCCTGGGTGTTTGGAATATTGTAAACACAATAAAAGTCCATCTTTTACCTTTAATAATGTCAGAGGCGATACCTGTAGTTCCATTTTTGGTTGGTTTACTTACTGAACTTAAGATCCGTGAAATAGGAAGCAAAATCAGGTTTCGGTGTACTTACCTTAGTTTATTATGTCAGTAGTTTCAGTTAAAAAACTTACTTCCCTGCTTCTATCACATAGAATCTCTTTGGGTTAGTAGGAAAAACCCCCCACAGATTTACAGAATTTAGAGGTTTTTTTATATTCGCTTCTCCTTGATACTTCCCCTCTTTATCCTTATAGTTGTTCTCAGGTGTGGTTGACACATGTGCCTGTCTTTTTGATAGATTTTTCTGGAAAATGTGGCTTTAGAGAATAGTGTCAAATAGCTTTCGAAAGCATGGTCTGCAGGGTGACTCCTTGCATTCTGGGTGGCACATAAAGTGGAGGAAGCTGGAGGAGCATCCCTGGAATGAATGACTCAGGGTCTGTTTTGGGGTTCTCTTGTTCAGAGTTATTACTAAAGAAAACACCTTCTTCATCATATACATCACATTTCTGTATGGACAAAACTTGAAATTTGAAACATACTACTGGGGTCATTTTTATATTTAATCGGCTGGGGTAGGTTCACCATTGCAGACCTAACCCTTGAAGTTTGCATTCTTGGACTTCTAGGGCTCTTTCTGTGGTGCTATTCTAGGTACAGTCTATACATGCAAACCAGTTTGAGTAAAAATGACACTGTGAAATAAGAGTTGGTTGAAGTCAAACAAACAGCAATGTGGTATTTAAACTGCTTCCCTCACCTTGCCCAGACCCTACTGTGAGGGGAGAGAGGAGGCCTGTAGCTGGTCCTCCTACATGTGTGACTGACTTCTTAGAGTTTGATAGATTGTAGGTAAGGGACAGGCTGGCGGGGGGTGGGGGTGTGGGCACTCATGCCCTAGAATCCCCTTTAAAGTATGTTTACTCCTAAATAATATCTGTCATAAAACCCAAGGATGCTGAAACCTGGGGGAGGAATTCAGATCTAGACTTCAAGCTGGAAGGTAACTCATCTCTTACTGATGTTCAGTTTAGGAACTCGAACCCTGGGCCCTCATGAGTGTGTAATCCTTCAAGAGGTTATGGTACTTACCTATAGAGGCTGCACTTGAACTACTTCAACCCAAGGGAAAGTCCCGTTTTTCTCATTCATTCCTACAGTTGAGGACCTTGTAAAAAAGATGGCTCCATGTACTTAGACAGTGAGCTGTCAGCCTCTCCGTGGGGCCAAGAATTTAATATGCACAGTAGTGGAAAGCCAGTGGAGTAAGTCCCAGAAACACCCAGGATAAAGACAAAAGAAGAAAAAAAAATCCTCTTGGACGATCTGACTCAATTTCCTTGGCATTGGGACAAACAAGTTATTGTAATCCCTGGCACCGTTTTTCTAAAGTTATCTAAAGTCTCACCTCTGATGTTCCGAGGGGCGGATGCCAGGATGAACATGAAAGTTTGTGGCACTGTCTGACCATGCAGGCTGTTATTTATTTATTTTCTCATGTGGGAGGAGAGAAGGGATGAAGGAGAAGAGAATTTCTGGGAATCTTCAATGGTAGATGTGAGGCTGAATTTTTTTTTTAAATGACGCTTGCTGTTTAAAAAATAAAACTGCACATGTCAGTCTGGGAAATATGACGTTTATTTGAGTGGATAAAAGATTCATAAGGAGTCAAATCACGGGATGTGTTGGGTGCAGCTTTTTTTCCATTTCTGGATTTAGGTTTGGGAGAGGCAGCCCTGTTCTCTCAGGTAACTCAGTTCTGGATAAACCTCTCCTGGTGTCAGGCCTTGGCCTCAGAGCCCTTCACGAGCAGGAGGCGATGGCCCAACTCCCAGGGTCATTTTGTTTGGGTCTTCCCAGTGCCTGTCCTTACTTCCCAGATGAGGTGGTAATAAGTGGAGACAAATGACATTATGGGGAATGGAGTGGAGAGGGGCACGTGAGCTTTTGGTGTTCAGTTTAGACTGTTTTCTTTCCATCGCTCCCTGTGTCTGCATGGTGGGAACTTTTTATCTGGAAGAGAATTATTTCTGTGCACAATTGTCAGTCCTGCCAGAAAAGTTATGGCTGCCTTATAAAAGGGGACTGCCTGTCTCCCTTTGTCCTAGGTTGGGAAGGCCTCCTGGTCAATAAATACATATTAATCATGTAAAAGGATTGACATGCAAATGAAGGGCACCACTGACAAGCTCTGGATGGCAGAGGAGAAACCCTTCTGCAGCTGTGGTCCTGGCTGGAGGGAGCCAGGGCTGCACCAGGCTCTTCGCTGGGTGTTTTCTAGAGGGTTACACGCCCTTTGCCAATAATTACGTGAAAGAGTTAATTGAACTGGAGATGGCTTTAGGATCTTTTGCTTGTATCCTTCTTAGCTGTGTCAAATTCTTAGATTTTTTTTTCTAATTTAAGTCTGGCAGTAGGCAGGCCACCCTTTGGATCGCAGTGTCTCTCAGCCCAACTGGAAGTCTCTAAAGGTACTTTGTTGTTCTAATCAAAGACGAGTTGAACCAAACAGAGAAAAGGTTAAAGTTTAGCTGATGTTTTTGAGGAATGCTTGATATTTCAGGAATAATTATTAGTTGCTATTATAAATTACTGCTCATAACATAACATGTTGTATACTATTATGGCTTTCTTTACAGAGCAAAGGCACTACAAAATAACCTTGGTATAGGTAGGACTAAGGTTTGATTCAGTTTTTTCCATGTATGTGACATCTGTGAGTATGTATAACCCATAACAATGTTTTTAAGGCTATAAATGAGTACTGAACAATATGATTTGATGTCAGAATATATACAGAGAGAAATTTGTTGTAAAGATACAACAAAATGCTTTATTATATGTGCCCAACAAATCTTTGGGGTGAATATATTTGCTTTAACCATTATAAATCATTAGCATGTAAGATGTTTTAACTCCTCTGATAGACTAAGTTATTCTATATGCTGAAATAGAAGTGAAAAGAATTATTTGAGCCAATGAATAGTTTAACTTTGCTATTCCTTTAGGGGGTGTGGGATGTTTAAGAGGGGCACAATTGGAATTTACACAATTTAGACTCAGAGTTATGCCTGTAGGCACTTGTGAGCTGAGATACAGTCATTCAGAAACTTTGGAATTGGACCACAAAGCCGATTTTGGTGATATACCTGCTCAGGTCATAGGTGTCAAAATGGGCCCTTGTTTGGTAAAGACATCGCTGTCTGGAGGCTCGGGCAGGTCAGGCCCTGGGACAGTCCCTGGAGAAGCGTGTGCATGGGCCTGGCTACATCTCTTCTTTTGTGGTCTGTGTCTAATTTTATCTAACACTCTGCAACTGAGTAACAGATCCAGCCACACGAACCAGAGGAAACAAGTGGGAATATAAATGGTCTTCCTCTCTCGGTATGAAGCACTAACCATGATGTCTCGTGAATTAAATGTATCTGAGGATGACTGAGGGACCCCCTCTTTCAGTTTTTGGGGCTATATTTGCAATGACCAGGATATTGACTTGCCAAACACTTCGATTTTCTTCTTAAATAAATTCATGGGGATGTTTTTTGATGGGGGCTTACTGGCTCTGAAAATCCATACCCAGTTCAAGAAAAGCACCAAATCTCCTCAGTTCTCACTGTAGACATATTATGCTTCATGCACTTTGCTAATATTTATCTAGATTCTAGATCAATCAAATATTACCTAGAATTCAAACTGAGCAAGCATATTGTCTGTTGAATTACCGTGTGTGTGTTTGTGTGTGTGTAAAGGAGAAAGTAGGTACTGCCAGAGATAAATTATTTAACATGATTTTCCTGTATTGTGGAGAGAGGCAGGCTGAGCCTCATTTTTTGGATTATGATTTGTATTATGAAATGCTTATCAAATGTTTTCCAAAGATTAGTTTAATTTTAATTAAATAAACCTTTCTCAAGAGGAGGCTCCGAACTACTTCTTGTACCCAGAGGCTAACGTACTTGTTGTTTTTAATTATTTTCTGCTGTTACCCAAACTGCTTTGGGTACTCCTGCCCAATTAAATCAAAGGCGCAGGTTTCTTATACACAATATGTTTAATATTTAATTTTAATTAAATTAATTAAATTGTTTATTTAATTTTATGTGCATTATTGTGCATAGAATAATGCAAAATTCATGATAGTAAGAATTAGGGTGGGGAGGTGAATCAGGGACCTTTCAAACAAGCTAATTACAGAGCTTAAAGGAAACGTCCCCTTCCTTCCAGGGGAAACGTCCTAATCCAACCTGAACTTTCTCTCGGAGCAGCCCTGGTGGGAGCTGCTGTAGGTTTGGGTGTGTTGGCTTCTTTCATCCTCTCTGAGGCCTTGCAGATTGCAGCTGCAGCAGCTGCTCAGAGAGGAAAGAATCTGTGCGGGCACTTACGTGCTGTTGTCACGGCCTGTGCTCAAGTGACATTTTCTCCTTTGCTGAACAAGGAGCCACCAGCATAGTGCTCCTGAGAAGCTTCGTTTTCTACCAAAGACACAGGCAAAACTTCCAACAACTTCTTCCCACTCAGGAAAGGCCCGTGATAATGGCTTTGAGCTGCCTAATCCAGGCCAGTTCTTAAAAATGCGGAGGCATGTGGAGGGGCTCACCTTTTGATTGGAAGCAGCTCCTTTAAGGGACGGGTCCATTGGCCTGGCGCGGTTTCCATTACGGTTTGCATCTTTAGGGCAGGGATTTTCAGGACTGTTTTTGTCAGCACAGGGCTAGGCTTAACGGTCTCTCACCAGAGTGCTTAGTTCTCAGGAAATCTGGTTTAACAGACATGGGAAACAGAGACCAAAGAAATCCCCCAGAATATGTAGTTTACGTTGCCATTTCTGCTATCTGAGTTGTCTCTAAAAACAGTGAATTTTGGAGTAAAAAGTCTGAAGTCCCTAAGTGGGAGGAGCCCACTGGATGTTGAGGCATTTTTATCATCTCTTTCCTTTTTCCTGACGTATAAATAATGACATTATTGGCGTCGTGGCCTGGTACTTGGGGCATCTGAGCCACATTTTCCAAACTTGACCTTATGAAGTGGCATAGTCACACACTTCTTTTCATATCAGGGTTTTGTACATCTGGGCCAGGGTTGACTATTCACACTTATCATCACTCTATAAATTTTTTTTTGTGTGGAGGAATAGTTTCTTTTTTGGGAACTTTCTGCTTATTGAGACTTGTTAACTGTACTTAGTGAAATATAACCTTTAATTTGATTAGCTCAGCCACCGGGGAGAAAAAAGAGGTAAAAATAAGTGGAAAGAAGACAGACAGAGAAAGAAAAAGAGAGAGAGAGACACGCGTGTTCTTAGGTGAGGCTGTCTCGGTTTTCACCAGCCACTTCCATGGGAGCTGCTAAAACCAAACTCTCTTTCTCTTGGTCGTTATTTTCTGCCCTTAACACTGGTTTTGTTTCAATAGATTAATATTATTTTAAAAGTAGCTGATGATGCAGTAAATTAAAAATCAGATTGTGGAATATTTTGCAAAAGCCTTTTTACTTGCATGGCACTTACCCAGTTGGGGCAAACATTAGCTTTAAACCAAAAGCGTTCGTCAGGAGGAAATTTTGCTTCAAGTAAGAGTTCGGGAAAAACTGAGAAACACGGTTAGTCATAATGGAAAGAAAAAAAAAGTAAAAAAGAGTTAAAAGTAAAAAAGAGACCCTGAATTTGGAGAAAGATGAATGTTGGCTCACTCTCTATTTATGTCGCACATTTGTAAGCTTAAAAACATTTTTAGTATAAAACATAATAAGCCTGTGGAGCTGCAGGAAATGTATGTGAGGACAGATGCAATCGAATTTGTGGGGCACTGCTGTGTCACCATGTTTAGCATCAAATTATGAATTAAACAAGAAGAATGAATAACAAATTAGGATTCGACTAAGCTTAGCTTTGTGCAGTGGGACAATGAAAATTTATTTGAATTCTATTCCTTGATGAGGTTACAGATTTTCTCCCAACAGAAGATACACATTAATACTGTGGAGACAATTATTGGAAGTTCATTTTCTGGGTATATCTTAGGAACCTTTTCATGGAAGCAGAAAACTACTGTGCAGATTTAGATTTTAAAAAAAGCCTCACTCTGTGTAACTTTTCCTTTGGAACTTCCAATGTAGGAATAATTTGTTAAAAGTATTTTGAAGGATGGTAGTAGATATATCAAAGCTGGGTTGTGTGTGTGTTTGTGTGTGTGGTTTTTTTTTGTTTTTTGTTTTTGCTAATGGATAAGAAAACAATGGTTAAAGACTACTGCGACAGGCTTAGAAATGTCAGGCTCCTTACAGCTGGGCTGTTTGTAAAAAATCAAAACAAAACCATACTTTCCAAAGATGACTGCATTTTTACAAGTACAGTCAACTGTTCTTCCTCCCCTAACTGGAGCCGGGAAATAATGTGTTATAACCCTCACTAATGCCTTCACCACATGCTGAAATTGGGGTGAAGAAAGGAGAGGTTGCTGGAACGTTAACAAGGGAGCAGGCAAGTAGACAAGTTAGATATACTGGGAGTAATTTCTTGTGTTGCTGCATCTGAGAAAACTTTTCAAACCCTTAATGTAACCCATGTGCATCATCATTCCGAGCTTATTAAATAGACTAAATAGATCGACAGATAAAATAGACATAAAAATATCACCTGGACACATACCTAGGGGATTTTGGAAAATTAAACAAAACATAACCCAGTACGAGTGACGGTTCTTTGCTGTGTAGGTGTACGTTACACCTAAATGATGTCACCTTGTCATTTTTTTAAATCCATTTTTTAACCTTGAAAGAGTTTCAGATTTACAGAAAACTTGTGAAGCTCGTTGCCTTCTATTTATTATTACCACTGCCAGTATAATTTACAAGTTTGCCTCTTACTGGACACGTTCTCAAGAGGTGAAAGTCTTTCTTCTGAGGTTAAATACGAGGCAGTTCGTGTAGCTGTATCAGAGCGTCTGTGTCCCTTGAAGAAGAGGCAGGGGCTTCACACACACAATCCGTTTAGAAAATAAAATAACAGTTCAGTGTATTTAAATAGCAGTTTTTGTTTTTGTTTTGAATAGCTAGGTTTCGCCAGAGAACCAGCTTTGCATGGGTTATTTTCAAATAGATGCCGTAGTGGTTTCCTCACCTTGTCTTTCTCCCGGTCTGTTTGCTTCTAAGACACGTATGATTTCTCTTGCTGTGTTTTTCTCAGTGTCACCTTTGAGATTCTGACAAAAACTGGGCACAACCTGAAGGCTGGCCTCCTTCCCCCTTTTCCCCTCCAAGTTTCAGGAAGATTTTCATACTGCTAGACCTGTCTGGTGGCCCTGCCTGAATAATTCTGTTTTGACGTCTTGAGTAGTTAAGTAGCTAATTTAGTATGTTAGGTTTTGTCGTAAAATAAGCTAAATTTCAGAGGTTAGGGGCTGGGGTCTGAATGTGCAAGGTGAAACCCCTCTTGGAAATCAATCAGCAAAATCACTTCTCAGAGGTCTTAAAAATTTTGAATTGATTCCCTTCTCTGAATTCCCCTCTCACTCCCTCCCTGCCTCCCCCCGCAACGTGCTAATCACATTCAGGCCAAAGGCAGGAATGGGCTACCTGGCTGCAGCCCAGAGGACATTTTATTTTATTTACAGATGAGCTGTTAACCCCTGAAATATGGATTCATCTGGAAGCTGTGACACAAGGAAGGCTAGCCTGTTTCGGCAGCTCCAGCCCAGAGCTGCAATAGTACTTACCTTAATTAGCTGTGTCATTCAGAACAGAGCCTACAAGCCAGCAGGCCTGGGAGGAGGGGGCGCCCAGCCCCTTCCCCACCTTTCCATTGACGGGACTCCTTCAACATGTGTGCAGCCCAGGGCCTGGCCACAGAGTGGATTCCCCTCCAGGCTCTGCTGGGACCTTGCTGCTTGCTTTCACCTAAGGGATCCGAAGTAATGACTCATACCTGCATTTGTGTAACAAATAACAGTTGATCCTTTCGAAGCAAAGACTTTGAACAGCGATGCCCTTATTCTAGCAATACCACAACAGCTCAAAATCCTTTTAAGAGCTTCTCTTTCAGAATGACCTATATGGGTTAGTTTACAAATCACTTATTCACACGCAGGCCCGTCACTGACACATAAAAGGAACCTTATTTTATATCTGAACCTCAGTTTTGCTCAGAGTAACATTTCCCAGATGATCACTCACCTTATTCATCAGACTTGGCTCAGAACAACTTTCATCTCTTTCCCAAACGCAGAGCCTTTCGCAAGGACACTCTCCAGCACTGAGTGTTTTCAGGAGTGACTGGCGGGCTCGGAGGCACATTTAGGAGAGGAGTTCTTAGGGGCTTTAATGATTGCAATGTCATTGGAATAAACATATGAGCTTCCAGCATCTATCTCTTTGGAAGGGGACAAAATACATTGGGATGTGAAAGTTCTGGATTGGTGAAAATTCCAGTCTCAAAACATTATAGCCACTAGACCCGCCATGTGCCCCCCGGACCCCCATTCCCCAGCTAGCCTGAACTTCGATCTGGTGAGCATTGGGGAACCGGTGAATATTTGTTTAAATTTCAAGTGGGGTAGGCTAGGCTCCTCAGGTGCAAATTAAATGTTGAGGTTTTAAGGGAATGTTATGATGTTTGGAGTGAAAGAATCTAGTGATGGTATGTCTTTTACCAAACTCTATTTGCATTTTTAAGACTCCCCCCATAACATAAATGTGTTGACAACAATAACATACACAAATTCATTAGCCAAGAAGCATGTTCTAAGACACTTCTAGTGACAGAAGACCTAATCTGCAGCAAGCATGCTTCTTTGTTTCCGTTTATTTATTATACGTGTGTATATGTGTGTGTGTAATATAAAATGTGTATATTATATATATGTATTTTAAAGAGCCCTAGGATGAGCCATCCTTTTTTCTAGAAACAAGGACATTGGAAGAGGCGTGATTAGGAGAGAGAGTGCAATACACCCTGAGAGGCCTGAGCATGTGGCATCAGCAAAGCAAGGGTACCCAAAGCAATTTTGGGGGAACTAATTTGATATTGACATTTGAAAGATAGCATTAACTTAGTCATCATAGAAACAACCAGAGTTCTTTAGGATTTCCTTATACCTAAAGTTCTGGTTAGCACTATTTGATTTTGAATGACGTTTGTGGGCCCTCTAACCTAGCCAGTGCTTGGCAGGCCCTGTGGCCGGTGGGGAAAATGGAGGGAGAATTCTCTTCCTGCCTAGTGTGCCTGGCGGGAGGAGCCCAGACTCACAGGGAGCGGAGAGACAAGAGTGCGGAGTTGGGAAATGTTCCTGGATTCAGCTGGTTGAGGGGAGGCTGTGGGTACATGCCCCGGCAGGACAATAGCATGGGGCAAATTCTCTGGCCGTCCTGACCACCAGTTCTGGGAGTGCAGTCTGCCTTTTTTAGCACAGGACACTGCACTGGGGTCAGGAGGCTACTTCTGCCACCAGCTGGCCTTGCGTAGGACTTTTGTCATCTCTGGGTGTGAGCCTATCATTTGCAAGATGAGGAGATTGGATTAGCTCAGCGGTCCCCTACTCTAGAGCCTTGAGAGGAATCTGGGAGAGGAGAGGCCTGTAGCAAGTTTCCATGTTTTCAGGGGAATGCCAAAATACATCTGTGCTCCGCCTGCTAAGGCAGCCCTGGCCCACCAAACTTGACATTTCCTTGCTTTGGGCTGGAGGGAGAGCAGCTCACTGTACTCACATGCTGTTTTCATGCTGACCAGAAGCTCTGACTGGCAGTTCCATGTGTCTCTGATTAATCAAAATAGGAAAATGCATTTATTATTACTTAATAAATAGTTAAAAGTTAATTACATTAACTTTTAACAATAAGATACCTGGAATATTACTGGCCCTTTAGTAAATGGTACTCATTATTTTATTACTTAATTAATTTACTTTCTGGTTGGCAAAATCATTCAAAATGTGGACCATAGCAGGAACATGCTGTCCTTCATGAGGAGGTGGTTGGAAGCCTCGGTGGGGCTGGTTTCTAAGCTCTTCCAGTGAATGAGATGGTCTTAGGTTCTGCTGGTGGCAGGTTCCTACTGCAGGTAGGCAGGGTAGGCTTGGTGAGTCTGGGTGACTCCTGGGCATTGAACCTCAGGGAGCAGAATCTCCAGTTCCCATTTCACCTACAGCCCACCCCTCTTCTGGATCTTTCTTAGGCCCGAGCTGGCCCTGGCTGCGAGATGGACCAGCAGTCCAGCTCTGGCAGACAGAGTCCTGGGACTGTACTAGAAAAGCCGAGGTGTCCAGCTGCTTGCCTGTTGGCTAACTGTATTGCATACTCTGGTGGGAATAGGGATGGGTTATGGAGAGACGTAAGACTTAGAAAGGATAGTTTTCTTCTTCACTGAGCTTCACATCTACTCATGTAGAGGTGATGCAATTCGAAATACGATTGCACGATTGCTTTCATAGACTTTTATGCCAGACATCATAATACAAATTACCATTTACTGACTGTTTTCCTATTTGCCTAACACTCTCCTGGGCTATTTACATATATATTAACTCATTGACTCCTTATAATAGTGCTTTAGAATGTATCAGTATTTCTATTTTATAATTTTGGACATTGATACTCAGAGAGGTTAAGTAACTTGCCCAAGATTACACAGCTAAAAAGTGACAGAGCTGGAATTTAAAGCCCATGCCGTCAAAATAGTAAAGATTTGCTTCTATGAAATATCCTACAGTATGAAGAAGGCAAAATCAGCAAGCTTCTGAAGATTCATAGAGTGAAAGGTAATCCAGATATACTTCCAGGAAGTGGGGAGTTTTTAGGTGGCTCTTCAAGGAGAAAGGGGGTAGATGGATAGGGTGTGGCGGACTGCCTGGCTGTGATGCGTATAAAGGAGAAAGAGAAGACTTGGGATACTGGTCCTGGGATGATGGCGAAGGCTGCACCTTTGTGTAAGGTTAGGCTGGAAGTGATGCCACCATGGTCACTGCTTTGGAAACAGGTGACAGGTACTGAACAACTGTCTCTTTCTCAGACCCCTGGCTACCAGAAGCCCACTGGTAGCGGGGGCTTCTCCAGCTCCCCAACTCTGTAGATTGTGGCCAGATTTAGGACAAACTGGAAAAAGACTTTTCCTTCCTTCCTTCCTTCCTTCTTTCCTTCCTTCCTTCTTTCCTTTCTTCCTTCCTTCCTTCCTTCTTTCCTCCTTCCTTGTATCCTCCCTCCCTCCCTTCCTTCCTTCCTTCCTTCCATCCTCCCTTCTTTCCTTCCTTCCTTCCATCCTCCCTTCTTTCCTTCCTTTCTTCCTTCCTTCCTTCTTTCCTCCTTCCTTGTATCCTCTCTCCCTCCCTTCCTTCCTTCCTTCCATCCTCTCTTCCTTCCTTCTTTCCTTCCTTCCTTTCTCCCTCCCTCCCTTCCTTCCTTCCTTCCTTCCATCCTCCCTTCCTTCCTTCCTTCCTCCTTCCTTCCATCCTCCC
>PVJL010007806.1:0-73491 GCA_004026885.1 Lyroderma lyra | reverse complement strand
TGCGCCCCGTCCTCCCGGCACGCGGTGTGGTCGGTGCTCCGGGCTCTGGCCGTCCGAGGGGGCTGCGGTCAGCGGTGTCCCACTGTTTAGTTTGCCTCTCCCTGATGACACGAGACGTGGAGCGCCCTTGCACACGCTGACGTACCAGCGGTCTGCCTGCTTTGTCTGGGAAGGCCTTCGGCCCATGCTTCGATTGGGTGGTTTTCTTACTGTTGCGTTTTAAGAGTTCTTTGTATGTTTTGGTTTACAGTCCTTTATCACATGTGACTTCCAAATACTTTCTCCTGGTCTGTGGCTTCTCTTCATCTCTTTGCAGTGTCATTTTCAGAGCAGAAGTTTTTAATTTTAATGATGCCCAGGCTATTAATTATTTCTTTCATGGGTTGTGTCTTGGTGTTACGTGTAAAACGTCATCACCGAAACCAAGGTCATCTAGGTTTTTTCCTGTGTTATCTTCTAGGAATGAGATGTGACTGGGTGGTTTTTATTGTTACTTTATTAAGGGCATCTGTAGTTTAATGTGTTGAGAAAACTTCGCTAGAAAAAAAACATGTATTTTTTTATTGTGACAGCTTTGTCATACTCCAAATTTAGTTCATTCCTTCAAGAGAACTGCTATTATTATCCCAAAGCCAGTCTCTCTCAGCATTAAATTTTACAACTCATGACAAGTCTACCATACAACTTGTGCTGACAAAATTTTATTCTAAAGTTGAAAGGAGTAGGAATTGGCATGTGAAAAGGGTGTGCTGGGTGGGTCAGGTTCCGTGTAAGAAGTGTTCTCAGTTTCCTCAGTTCAGTCTTTCAGCCCCAGCCCCAAGGTCAGCCAGCCAGTTCGACATTAGACACGCAGGCTGAGCGAGTGCACTCTGCCTTATTCTAGAAAGGTATTCAGTTTGCATTCAAATCGGGTGTGTTCGACTTCCTTGAAAATCAGGTCACACAGCTATAATCTGTTCTTTTTTTTAAAAAGAAAAATAGCTTAGTGTTAGGTTCTGGTACGTTGGACATGTGAGGCATTCAAAATCATTGCTTGGATTAAGGAACACCTAATTGTTACTAAAATAGTTTTAACACTGTAGAAAATTAATTTTCCTTGGGCGGTTGACCTTTTTTTTTCATGAATACACACCTATTTTGTATTGAAGTAGAACAGGTTTATACAATGAAACGGTCATTGCAATTTTTTAATAAGGAGAGACTTGCAAGTTTTAATGAGTCTAATTTTATTTGAAAAACCAAAACTGCTAGGCACAGGGTAGATTTCTGGATGTTACATGTTAGGTCTTCTTCCTTCTTTCCAGTGGGAAGTAGTTACAGTTTTGTGTATAGCTGTCCGTAGAACAGTCGTACATGTGTGTAAATGTGCTCACACCCACACGTTTGAGGCTGTACGAATGTACCTTTCAACAGTGTTTTGAGACCGTCTCCCACAACAGGCTCGTCTGTACAGCGTGGTGCAGTGTGTCTGCAAAGTTCCAGATCCGATGGGTGGAAAGTGCTGTCTTCATGTGGTTTTAACTTCTTTTTCTCTCATGGCTGATATTAAATAAACTTCATGTGTTTACAAGGCCAAATTAAGACTTGTAAAAACTTCCCCACCAGCTCTGTTACCACGTTGTTAGATGTGTTATATTAAACTGTAATTTAAATTTGGAGGTTGGTTTGTGGTGTACCTCGATTGAGTCACATCTCTACCACTTGTTAGCTGGTGGCCTTGTGAAAGCCACTTGTCCTGGCCAAGCTTCAGTTTTGTTTTTCAGTTGTCACACTAGGGTAAGGATAAGCCAACACTAACGTTTTTTGTTGCTGTGCTTAGGCTCCGATGGGCCCTGTCGTGGCTATGCTGCCATTGACTGGATGGGGAAGCCAGCCACAGAGCAGGAGCGTAACTTGGAAAGGCCACACAGCTAGCTACCAGGTGGTGACAGGCTCTGTCCCTGACCAGGGTTTGGTCAGGCTCCTCTGATGCCCTTCCTAAGAATGTGTCAGCCCCAGAACGCATTGCTCACGGTGTCAGCTCAGCAATGGGCTCGTGCTGACAGGAGATGTGGGCAGTGGTAGTGACAATGACTCTAAACGTCATTCCAGCTAGAGAAGCTGGCTTCTTGGTTCTGTTCGATAGCATTTACAAGTCCATTTTATCTCTGTTCTCAGGAGTTACCTAGATTCTCAATTGAAAGCTCCACAGAAAAAGGGTTTTATGTCCACTGCTCTGTCCCTAATGTGAAGAAAAGTGTCAGGCACGTAGCTGGTGCACACTGGTCAGCACTTGGGTAGTGAAGGGATAGGCCACACCACCACCTGGTGACAGACACTGGACGGTGGTCATGTACGACGTGCTCAGAACGTGGGGAGTATGTGGAGGGGTCTCATTTCCAGGGTCTGAGAAGCTCTGCCTCACTTCTTGACAGATTTAATTTTGGGGAAGCAAGTGCATCTTTGTAGGGTTAGTCATGTTGAACACTCACGAGCTAAATCAGACATCAGGTAGGCAAAACCACTGTTGTCAAATACAAGGACACGAGAGCCGTCTTAGGAGAGCAGAAGAGAAGGAGAAGAAAGATCTTAGGGGAAACACTCCTTCCCCGGGTTCCGTCAACTCGTCTCACGGAGGCTGAGGCTTCTCCTGCAGGTGGGCAGAGCAGCGCTGCCCAGTAGAGACGTAGTGCAGGGTGTGCTAGTAGCCACGATGAAATCTTTTTAGAGGGCAACATTAATTTCAGTGCAATATTCTAAATTCAGTATATCCAGGATATTAACGGTACCAACATGTCATCACTCCCAGAACTTGCGAACGACGTGGCTGACTTTTTGTCATACTCAGTGTTAAATCGGGTGCGTGCTGTTACGGTCACCAGCGCGTAGGAACTCGGATGCTAACTTCTTGTCAGAAACACTGGATCCTCTTTAGCCTGTGTAAAACCTGCAGTTAGGAAAGTAGGTTGTTTGCCCAGCTTGTCGCGGGCGCACGCGGGGGTTTTCCGGTAGCTGCGCTGCAAAGCAGCTCGGTTTTTAAGCTGACGGTTAAATAATTCACACTGCAGGTGCACGGGGGGGCTGCCCCGTCTCGGTCTGGCTGGCACCGACCTGGACAGACTGCTCCGGCTCTCACCCAGGTGTGGGTCAGCTCGTCCAGGAGAACGGGACCCTCCACCTGCCCGGCCCGTGGAATGCTCCAGTGAGCTGGGCCGATGCCAGGGCTGCGGGATGTGTCCACTTAGCACTGTCGCTGCTGGGGACGGGCAGGGTTAAGACCGCGCACGTGACAGGTGTAATACGCACCAGGGAATGCTCAGTGAGCGGTAGGCTGCAGCTGCGATGCCCAAGGTTAAAATCCTCATGGGTGTCACTTTCACTGGTTCTCACTGGAGCCGCAGGCAGCGCGGCTGGAATACTTTCCTCTTCACTACATCTGAGTCAGTGGACTGAACATCACTGAACAGGGTCTGGCTCACCTGCCCTGTCCCGAGGCCAGGGTCGCCTGGGTGCCCTGCCTTGCTCAGACCACCCTCACAGTCCCACGAGGTGCAAGGTGTTCCCTCCACCTTTAAGTCCCCTGCTGGGAAGAGTGGTGTGGGTTTGGGGGTGAAGTGTGCATGCAGGGCTAATAATCCCCAGCTCTAGGCCTAAGAGCCAACAACTGCAGCTCCAGGGGGCTTTTACTTATTTCAGAAAGAGCCAAGACACGCCCGAGGGCATCAGATGGCCTGGCGACAGACGGCCACAGGAACTAGCAGCCTCTGTGGTGTTCCTGCTCTCATCACACACCACCTTTCTGGGTCCGGGTGCTGAGCAGGGTCCGGGAAACCATTTTCAGCCCTGAAGTCTTGGGGGGCTGCTTTCAGGGGAGGCTGCCTGTTCTCACCTTTGCTTATCACAGAAACTGGGGTGAGAGCAGGGCACCAAGAGCAGGGTGGGAAAGTGGGTGAGCACGGGGGACGGGGCAGAGTGGTCTGACTTAAGGCGGGGCCGGGCCAGGTCCGAGGGAGGGCGCCCAGCGGCTCCTGGCCGTGACTGTGCTGGTTACAGACCCTGCAGACAGGAGCACAGTGCCCTGGACAGGGGTTTGATTACTGAAACCGAGTGGCAGGTAACAACTGGTCCTGTCGTTTGGAAGGCACCTGCTGTCTGCCTGTCAGTGGGAGTGGTGGCTGGAATTACCACAGAGGGAGTGTGGACTCAGCAGAGGCGTAAGCGACTGTCTTGGTGTGACAGGTACAGTGCTGGTCCTGGCCACATGTCTGCACCCTGGGGAGCGGGTGCGGGTGACCTGGCCGTCTGTGGCTTCCCCAGGTCAGTCGCCCCAGGTCAGTGGTATGGCACTTCCATGGCCACTGGCACACTGCCGGGCAGCAGGACACCCGCACTGTCCCCACGTGCCCCCAGCCTGCACGCTTCAGCTCTCGCTGTGAGCAGCTGTGTTCTCCGTAGCCAACCAAGTCCTGGGGGGCCGTCCTGTGCCCCACGGAGAAGACACGTGAGATGGGCCGTGTTCAGCATGAGTTGCGTTGCGCTGGCCGTGAGTTCTGTGCTGTTGAGTCAACGGTAACGATGGAGTAAGTTGTCTTTGTACGTAAGCACGTATACAGCAGGTTATGTTTTGATGGACGAAGGTTTTGTGACCCGAGGCTCGCAGGACCCCGACTGTATTTCCCCAGGAGCAGGAACTCGGCGTCTGCTCAGTCTGTTCGTGACGGTTTTTACGGCGTGGCTGCGTCGGGTAACCATCAGTCACCTCTGTCTTCCACTTGAGGAACTTGGAGAAGAAACTCGCATGAGGTGTTGTAGCCACTAGCAGGTGAATCCAGGTGTCACCGAGTTCTTCACGTCTGCTACAGTTTCTCTTACCTTACGGGTGCTCATAAATTTGCGGCTTAACTTTTCTTCACTTTTCAAACATTCATATTTTATATTTAAAAACTGCTAGTGCCTCCACAATCCGTGCCGTAGAAGAGCACTGATAAAATCGTGATTTGGCTCAAATTCCAACGTAACCGATGCCGCAGCGTTGACTTTTTGCGGGGCTAAGTGCTGTCATGGCGAGCCCGCGGACGGACGGAGCCTCCCCACGGGAGGGCCGTTCTCGGGGTGTCGGGGTGTGGCGTAGCAGGGGGTGCAGCATAGTAGGGGGTGCGTCTCACACCCACCGCTGCCCCCCACACCCCCGCTGTCATGGACGCACCCGCGGAGCAGCTGATGGAGCTCTGCTCCTGAGGAAAGGGAGGGGACGGAGTGCGGTGCTGTGGGGGCGAGAGGACCCCGAGTGGTTTGGGGCACAGAAAAGGAGCTGGTTCCACTGCACGGGAGGTCTGTGCGGAGGGGACTGGGGAAGCTCCACTGAGAGGCTGAGAGTCCACCTCCCAGGTCAGTAGTGAAGGCGTGGGAGTCGGGGCTTTGTGACATTGACGAGGGTCACTTGTCTGAGGAGAGAGGATTCGGGAGGAGACGCAGGTCCGGCGGGTGGGGCTCCAGTGTGAGTGTCCAGGTGCAGCGTCGTCCAGGAAGGCGGGAGATTGGGCTGGCCGGAGCTGTGGTGAGTCGGTGCCTTGGACTGCAGGGTCAGGGCTCAGGGTGTCACGTCTTGCAGCAGGGACCCTGAGGGCCACGTGGAAGCTGTTGAACGACACCTCCGAAGTCAACAAAGATCCTTTGTGCCTCTCTGGTCACCAGCCCTCCCCAGTGTGTGTGTGTGTGGGGGGGATGGGGGTGGAGGAGCACGCAGAAGGCAACCTGAGGCCTTTGCCTTTGTGTCACCTGACACATTAAAATTGCAGAGAGAACCTGAGAAGCGCTGGGCCCTGGAAACCGGGGGACACCTCCCATGGCAGCAGGTTCTCGGGTTTTCTCATTTTGTCCATTTTTCTACTTTTTTGTTTGATAAGACGTCTTGTACTGAGGACCCTGGGTTTTTATCATTACGTGTTGCAGCTTTTCCTGGTGTTTTGCTGTTTCTTTGATTCTCACATTCAGAAAGAACCGTAAGTTCATAATCAAAAGCAGCAGATCCCCGCTGCTCCCCTCACGAGTCCCACTCTGCGTGTCATCGCGCCACGTTTTCAGCGGATTTTCAAGTATTTGACTTTGTTTGTAGGCCTAGGGCTGAGCCAACACGGTGTGGAAACTGACCCCATAGATGGACACACTGTGTGGGGTGTCCCCGCCCACAGCTCAGGCCATGTCATTGGGGATGGTGCTTCCGTGCAGCATGAGGGAGGTGGCACTGAGGGCCGTGGCCCCTGCTCCTCCTGCTGCTGCCCAGGCGTCTGCTGGGTTGCCACGGCCCCTGTCCTCCCCCTCACTTCTGTGTGCCTGTCGGCTGAAGGGAGTTGGTTGGGACCCAGCATGTAACCTCAGGGACCCTCCATGCCTGTCTGAGGCCACGCCTCTGTGGGTCCCGTGCAGAGTGCACGTTCTGTCCTGACAGGTCGCATGGTGCTCCACGCAGCCCCGGGGGACAGCGTTCAGGGCCATGCCATTTTTATGTTGCATTATGACCATTTCAGAGCACTTCACAGGGAGGCCTGCCCCTTGGGAACTGCCCCCCGCAAAAGAAAAGCAAAGCAACCCTGGCGGAACCTCCCCAGGACGCATGGCAGGAGCTAGTGTGATGGCCACAGGACACACAGGACCCCCTTTGTCCACGCCCTGCTGACTCGTGTCTCTGACCCGATGCCGGCCCTGGTTGTGTGTGTCCCGACCTCAGCAGCAAGGCTGTTCCCGCATCTTTGTCCCAGGAGGAACGAGGTGCCTCATTTCTCCGGCAGCCTCCCTGTCCCGACACCTGCCTTCGCTGTGCTGCAGCAGCGTCGCCCCAGCTGACCCGTGGGCGACAGTGCTCGAGCCTGCAGCTTGGGGGCATGCTGGCCCTGCCAGTGTGACCAGGTGGCCACCTGCGCCGTTTCTTCTCTGTGGATTTTGTCACAAACCTGTGGTCACGTACTTACTGCGTTGGAGCTGATCCTCTCCTCAACCCCCTATCAGGTTCAGGGAGCGAGTTTCCGGGGCTGGAAAGACGTGGCTTCCGCATTTCATGACGACGACGAGCAGCACCTGCTGGGAAGCTGCAAGTCTCCCAAGTCCAGAGGGTGAGTGCCCGCAGACCACGCCCACCGTGGCCGGCAGCGGGGCAGTGGCGGGACGCCGGCTCCTTCCCGACGGCGAGAGCGGGCAGCAGCAGGGCTGACGCCGACGTTCTGGAAGCAGGAGAAGCGCGGTCAGTGCGCAGTGTGTGCAGGGTACTCGTGTGCTGGGCACGAGGACAGCTGTGAGCACTGGGGGGCCGGGAGCCCGAGTCTCGCGCTCAGAGTCGTGAGCTGGGGGCGTGCCTGAGACGTACTTGTCCATCCAATGGTTTCAGAAAATCCAAAGGTTAAAAATGCAAAGGACTGACTCCGAAACGGAAAGAGTTTAGAAAACCGAGCGTCCACACTGACATATTTCTGCTGGTCTGTTACAAACATTTTGAAAATTTGAACAGTGTCCTGAGAGATAAAAACGTAGCCTCGGCGATGACCTAAACGGCACCACCTGCCTGTGTGACGAGGAGGTGGATCTGGCGGGCTCGCCACACTCTGCTCTGCGGGGACCGTGGGGGTCGGGCCTCTTGGTGTCCGTGTCTCCCCGGGGGCCTTGGGACACCTGTATGCTGGTCCCTGGTCCAGCTGAGTGACGTCTCAGGGCTGAGGCCTGGCCCCCCTGCCGTGGCCCCGGATCCCTGTGCTGTGCAGCGTAGTGTCTGCTGAGAGCCTGAGGCTGCTGTGCTGGGGGAGGACCCTGTAAGAGCTGGCGCGGGGGGTGGGGGTCAGGCGCGGAACAGCCCCAACGCCTTAATCTGGACCCCAACCGTCTTCCGTCGGGTGTGGCCACATGGTATTGTGCTGCCCGAGGGTCCGGCACGGCTTCTCATCCCTGCCTGCGTCTCTGCGTGTGGCCAGGTGTGACACATGTATCTGAAATGTACTTCCTCGCTTCCATCAGTAACATAGTGACTAAATTTCCCCTTATTTTAGTATTTAAAATTTTACATGTAGATTTGTGTTAGCTTTCTACAGTTTACACTTTTTTAGAAAAAGCCCCTTACATTTTATAAAACAGACAGAATTAGAGACCCTGGGTTCATGGGGTCACCAACACGTAACTTTTTCATCTCCCACAGAACTAACTTACGACTGAAAGAAGAGCTGAAGACCGAGAAGAAATCTGGATTTTGGGACAGTCTGGTCTTAAAACAGAACGTGCAGTCTAAGAAACCAGATGAGATTGAAGGCTGGGAGCCTCCCAGACTCGCTCCCGGAGAGGTGGCCACTGACCCGGGCGAGGCCCTGAGTGACCGTGCGCCCCGGCCGGGCTGGGAGGGCGGCGCCAGGGGCTCCGCGCGCTACAGCAGCCTGGCCGGCTCGGGCCCCTCACGCTGGAGCCTGCGGTCGGCTGGGAGGCTGGTCAGCATCAGACGTCAGAGCAAGGGCCACCTGACGGAGAACTGGGAGGAGCTGGAGTGACTGTCCCTGGAGCCTGGCGGAGTGCCGGTCCCGAGCATTTCCAAACCAAAACCTGCCTCCTGGCAGCTCTGTGTCCCGTTGCACTCGGACTCCGGTAGTGTGCGATGCCGCGGCCCTCAGCACCTGTCCACCCGCCTGCGTCCCATCTGGATGCTCATCTTCACGTGCAGGACCCTCCCAACCACTCACCGGCTGCCTTACGTGGACGCGTCCACGCCTGTGTGCCCACGCGCTGCTGACATGGACACGCAGTGAATGGCACTGTCCCAAGACACCTGGTGGCACTTCTGTTTGCCACCTGAGCCCCATGCCATCTGCCGCTGCCGCCTGGAGACACAACACTTGCCCCCACGGAGCGTTGTGTGAAGGGAGCAGAACATTGGGGTCAAATTGTGTTCACCCAGAAAATCAAACATTGTGTTAAGCTTCAAAATACGTAAGCAAATCAGATTCCAGGAAAGCAAAGCTTACCTGTAAGGAGGCGTGAAAAGCCCCGGATCTGCTGGGTGGTGAGCACGGCTTAGTTGGAGGTTTTAGCTTCACTTCTGAGCTTTTAAATACTGACCTTTATTTTCTTCTAAAAATTTATTGTTATTGTTTTTACCCTTTTGTCTTCTTAATATGTATTTCCTAATATACAGGGTGCCCCCAAAGTCGGCATACAGCTGAGCCAATGACATTCATCACAGTAGATTACATGGGTGCACATACACACTGACACACAGCAAAATAAGCTGTACTGGAGCCCCCTTTGGGGCCACCCTGTATATTCAAGAAGTGACAGTGATTTCAACATGTGTAACCTATGAAGCAAGATAATTTTGATCAGTAATTGCTCTTAAAGGAGGGGAAACAACTTCAGGCATAACCCTGCAGACAAGCAAAGAATCATCACCGTGTTGGGGGAAGCAGCTGGGACGAAATGAACTAAACTGTGAAGATCACCTTCCTTGTCTTCAGTTTCTTTTGACTTCTCACCAAACGTAGAGGTGATAGAAGACTGGCCATTCCCAGTGCAACGCCTGGAAGGAACAAAATGGAAAAACTTATCCCTTACTAGGTTCCGCTAATGTTTTACCGATAAAAATGAGAAGAAATGTAGGGAAAACTGTAGTTCCACCTCAGATGATTTAGACAATCCCACTTGAGCCCGGTCTTGTAACTGTAATAGTAACGCTCCGTTCCAAAGGGATGGTCTGAGAAGGGCGAGAGCTCCACATAAACTAAATCTTCTACTCGTGTGGTAACGTTCAGTTACCTTTTAAGTACAGAAACACTCCCTCTTTCATCATCCAGAACCCTACATGAAAAGATGAACTCTCACCCACAGCACAGACGGACTACAAAGGCAGCAGGATGATTACATGATTTAGGATGGGGATATGCTGCTGCAAACGGCAAACAAAGTCCAGCCTGCTCCTCTAGAAGTGGGTTACACACACGCTCAGAAATGTCGGAGCAGTGATAGCACTAAACCTGGTCTCATCCGCCGCATACGAGGGCTGTCCGGAAAGTACCCAGCCAGGCACTATGAAAAGTAGAGGCGTTGATGGCTGGGTGTTTTCTGGACGGGCCGTGTATAAAAGGTGGAAGGGGAGGCACGTGGCCAAAATTCCTTAAATTCTACTTTCACCTTTTGGCACTAATTCACACAGGACACACAGCCATTTACCATGTAACATGAGTTTCCAGTCAAGAAACTGGTCACCAGTGAGGTGAGAAGGAGCAGGAAGGAAAGGAGGACTGCCCAGCAGGAGGACAGCGGTGGTGGTGGTGGGGGTGCGCAGGGGGTCCTGTTGTGGGGTGGGGTGCGGAGCTTGGCCACTTCTGTGTGCTGACTATGGGACTGTCTAGCACCAGGCACTCTGCTGTGAGACGTTTAAACCAGGCACATCTAACCTGCGGCACAACACAAATTCTGAAAACATGATGAAATTTCGTTTGCGACTTTTTTTTTTTTTTTTAGGCTCATCAGCTGTCATTAGTGTGAGTGAATTTTACGTGTAGCCCAGGACAATCCTCCTTCCCATGTGGCCTAGGAAAGCCACAAGTTTCGACACCCCTGCTCTAAACCAAGGGAGGGGGAGGAACTGGCCACAAACTTTTGTTTAGGAGTCATCAAGAAATATTTATTTTTCTTGGAACAAAAATGGTTAAAACTTGGGTTTTGAAGAGATTTGTATGAACGTGGAGCTATATGAAGATAAGAGAAAGGTGGAACCAGTTCCCTGCCTGTAGTCTTCAGCAAGCTCACAATGTGCTCATGCTACCAGACTGTCATGTGTGTCTTGAAGTCCCCATTCACAACCCGTGGTAAGAAGGGGACTTCGTGCGGATAAAGTCGCTTTTCGGCATCCTCTGCAGGGGCCGGCTTTCATGCTTATAGTGAAGCTTCTCTATTCATGAGGAATGCCTTGCTCTTCCTTTCCTCCCCTAAAATACATTCTGCTCAAGAATTTCTCTGGAGCAGCTTGAAGGTGAGCAATTCCATTCGGTTTAAGGCCTTGGCCAAACTGGTTTTCATCCGGTCACACTAGACTTGGTAAACTGTCCACTGTGCTTCATTCATGCAGTTACTCAAATTAGATGCAAAAATACAGCTATTACTATACACAGATCTTTCAAAAAATCACACAGTTCTGCATCTTGGAGCTTGCCATCGAGAAAGGCAAGCACAAGCCTGAAGGTCAACAGATGGTTTCAGGTTTCTCGTTCATCATCTGAAGAAACGTTCCCACCTCTTTTCTGAGCTGGTGTCCATTCCCAAAATTCATTCTGAACTACAAACCCTGCACCACCTGCCAGTAATCAGGAACCACCTCCCACTCCTGGCAGACTTGTTTAAGGACATTCACAAATGCTGACGTCACTGCAGTGAGGCTCCCCTCAGTGGAACTTTTCTTGACACGGGTCTCCTCAGAGCTATAAGATGGGCAGCTCCTCATGGGCTGGGTGGCCATTCCTCATCCTGTGGTGGCCCCAAGCACACAGGCTATCCTGCCGGTCTGTTCTTTTTTTGTTATAAATTCAAGAATGCTGTTAGGTGTGGATTGATTTTAGCAACTTGATGCTCCTAATTTTGTTTGGGAAATACTCAGTTGCTCATTATCGGGTTTAACTGTATATAAAGTACTGGAAGTGCCTGTTTCCTGTAATACCCAGGATTTTGTTTTTCCATGAGATACTGTGATTTCTGCTGAGAAGTCGTGTTAGGGCTCACTCAAGAGCATCACTGTCTCTTTCTAGACCTGCTTTCTGTCCTGGGCAAAGCAACCCTCTCTGCACTAGGTACCCCAGCTGTGTGTCTCCTAACAGGACAGCTCACCTGCAGGCGGTGCACTGGCCTGTATGAGGCAGCGGTGGTTCCAAAGAAAAGGTACAGGTTATTTTTGATTAAAAATGAAAACTTCCGGTTTCACTGTGCATTCCTCTCATGAAAAACAGCCCTCAGGGTGTTGAGGGTCCGCTTCTGTGCTCTTCCCGTGCACCAGTCCTGTGAGACTGGTGGGTCACAGCCTGTCATTTATCAGCTAGCTTTCTACACATCTGTCACCTATTGACATCTGTCTACATACCTGTCTCCTATCAAACATCCATCTACACGTCTGTCACCTACTGACCACCTGCCCATCCATCCTTTTTTAATAGAACAGGAAGTTGACTTGACTGAGCCTTGAAAGGGGGACATGTTTAGAGTGGTGTTACAAATCCAGTTGTGTTGGGACCTTCACATCGGGGCTGTGTTGTGATGCAGAAGGAGACTCATAGTGTCAGAGGTAGCGGAGTTGAAACTATTTTCCTCAGGTACACGGCCCGGTGTGTGGACTAGCCTCACCTCTGAGGAGCGCTCGCCACGCCATGCAGACGCTGTGTGCGTGCCATCTGTAACCTGGCTGTCAGCTTGTCCTCACGGCTCCTGACTTGAGGTGTAGAAGTGTTGTTCAGTGTATGGAGATGGGAACACCGTCCCCCAGTGACCCTGTGGACCAGCTGCTGTGACGCTAAGTGCCTGCGACTCACCTCGGTAATGCACTTGTGATGTAGGCAGCAAATAGTTCATAATACGATTTCTTAAAATCTGAAGACAAAGCCAGCTTATGATTGGAGTATGCAGCACTATAAATCATTTCTTACAAAGATTTATGTCAATTCTCCTGCTGTATCTGATTAAATGAAAATAACTGGGTTTTAATATAAATATTTATTGGTGTGCTTTGGGAGAAAACTATTTTTCGTTAGAATTTACCAAAGCGACTTTGTATTGTTCACAGGTTGAGAGAAATGTGGTTTTGATTTTAGGGTTTGTTTGAACTCTGTATACAAACAACTGACCTGTGTGAAGAGTGAGTTGTCTGTGCTCCTTCTACTGTTGTTGTATTTTTTTAATACGAAAGTGATTAGCTTCAAAGAAGGTAGACTCCATCCTTACTGCTGAGATATTTTAAAAAATAAAAATACTGTTTATATCCTCTTTTGTTATTTGCATGATTATGGGCCTCCACTTAGAGGTCAGTGCTCACAACTGTGATCACATGGTGCTCATGGCACTTGGACACTTTAAACCTCATTTTGAAATTCACAAAATTCACACAATACCTGTAGATGTTTTCATAAATAAGTGAGCAATTTCAACGTAGCTGTCAGGTGTACATTGTGCACATTTGACCTGCCTTCTGATGCTGTGCTGTGGAGCGCCTCAACTTGTTTCTTATTTTACTGGCAATTATTTCGTGAATATGAGTCTTAAGCGAGCTCTCCCGCCAGCTCCCAGCTGAACAACAGTGACCACTGGCAGCATGTTTCTACTTAAAAGAAGTCTTTCGGGAGCAGTGAGCCCTTCAGCAACGGTGCTGTGAAAGGGACGGTGTGTGTTAGAGGAACCTGGACTTCCCACAAGAGCTGGGCAGCCACTCTGGGCAGGCCGGGGACAGGGCCGGTGAGTCTGCGTGGTTCACCTTCCTGTGTGTGTGTCCCGAGCAGCTGTCTTTTCTGCCTCTGGCTTTTTCCTTCCTGGGCTCTCCGGACAGCTCATCAGTGGGCCTGTCACCCCTGTCACCGAGGTCTGGACCCCCTCTCTGCATCACCCCCCTGCTCCCGAGGCCTCAGCATGTCCACACCCAGCCTGTACAGCCCGCTCTCCCGTCTGAGTGACAACTGTCTTCCTCCAACATGTCCCGTCGCCCCCTCACCCACACCACTGCTCCTGCAGGCCACAGCCCTGCCGACTCACCACCTCCCTCACCTGACCTCACCTGCCCTACGCCAGCCAGCCCTGGTGTGTGTGTGTGTGTGTGTGTGTGTGTGTGTGTGTGTGTGTGCGCGTGCTAGGGTGTGTCTGGCCCTGAAGCTCAGATTCTGACCCCTGGACCTGCAGCGCTGATGTCCAGTTCCTTTGTGGCAGTGGTCACAGGCAGGGATCTTCGTCTTCCCTCTCCTCCCAGGTGACTTGCAGCCATTTATCCTTTCTGGGTTTTGTGGTTATTCCTCAATTGGTAACTGGGCAAACGTCTGGCAGGCAGAGGGGCTGGAGCGCCTGAGCCTCTTCGAGCGGTGAGGCCCGCGGCAATGTCACAGGGTCTCCCCTGCCAGGTGCCCCACCCCTGCACAAGGGCGCAGGCGGCAGCGGGAGTGCTGGCTGGAGGCCAGGTCACACCTAAACCTCTAATGGTGGTTAATTTTCATAATTCACCTGGCACATTTCAATTGGGGTCATTTTTGGAGGTGAAGAACACGTCGATTTTAAAAGAACATTTTATTACAGGCAAAAATTATACAAAACTAGGAAGAATGGTGCAGTGGACACCCATAAAATCAGCCACTGACAATCTACAGTTGCTGAGTATGTCCTGTCTGCCGTTCTGTATCTCAGGAAGTATTTCAAAGCTGAGTTACGTATTTAATTAAGCACTTACAGGTACACCGCACCCCCAGTGCTTTCAGCATGCAGTTCTGAACACAGGGCTATCCCCCTGCCTAGCTACCATGTCAGTGGCACACCTAACACAACTCCTAATTCCCTACTGTCATCTAACACCCCCCTATACATCGAAATTTTCCCAATTATTTGGAAAGATGTCTTTCTAGCGGCACTTAAATTTTTCCACAAAACCAGCGTACGGCACGTGAACTGCGCCGGGCCTGGTGTAGGCTCACCGAGTACTGAGCACACTGCCCCTCACACGGCAGTGGGAGGCGGGGAATGCCAGCCGTGAGCGCCTGGCGTGTGTGCCCACCAGCCCCAACTGCGGGCGCCCCTTCCCATGTGTCTCACAGACACCTCTGCCACCCAGTGCTGCGTACAGGGTGCTGACACTCCTGGGCATCGGCCAGCATGTCCCCAAGAAGCTGTTTCATGGTGAATCTCTATGAAGTTTCTGCCTATGGTTTGAGGCCATTATAACCCTGGTCTGCTGGTCACTGTTCCCTCCCCAGGCCTGTGAGTCACTACCTGCAGATACATCCATGTCAGTGGGTCTGCACTCTACGCTGTCAATTTGGGTGGATAAATTTATGTAATTAGGAGTTAGTGTCTCTGTGTGGTTTTTCAGAATTGCAGACGGTCTTTTCATTCAATGAGAAAGGCTGGGCAGAATTTTAGCTTTCAAAACAAGCGACTGTTACCGATCCCTTTGGAATTACTGCTGTTTAAATGTAATTTTCTTGCTAGGTCAAAATTAATGTTATAGTTTTAGGGAAATAATGACAGGATTTTTTTAAAGTGCAATTTATATAATTTAACTATTTTCAAGAAAGCTGAACAGATCTGGAAGGAAAGTGACAGGAAATACCACTTGAGCTTTCTGAGAAGTGATTTTTATCTTTAGAGATGAGGGCTTCAAAACATTCTTTCCCCTGGAGGCTTTGAACTGGCACAGTGAGCTCGCAGGAGAAGCCAAAAACTTTGTGTGATAAGAAATCTTCAAAGCTCAACACGCGGAAGCATAAGAAAGCCAGTTTCCCTGGGAACTGGTGGGTAGGAACCGGAGGGGGTCCCCTCTAAAGTCACAGAACTCCAGGGAGGGGTGGCAGCGGGCACCTGCACCCTAATGTTTAACCGTTTTCTCTCACCCTATCTTGGGGAGCTTGTGTGTCTTCATAAAGTAACATGAGATAAAAGACTGGACTTACTGGACAGATACATCAAAATACGTATGATTACCTCAAAGAAGAATTACAGGCAGCATTAAAAAGTGTTTGTGTGTTGGCTTATGGAAACGTTTTACAATGAACACACTTGACCGCTGCCATCAGAAACGAGTGCAGAATGGTTACATTACCTAACTTTTTAAACGGAGAAGGTCAAACATGCACACAACATGGGATGGAAGTATAAATCATGGATTGGCAGATGGCACACTAGTTAAGAATGGTTCTTCAAATGGTGAAAAAAGGAATAGAAGAACGTATCACGATGCGTTAAAAGGACATGCACATCAAAGTTCTGTGTCCATGCAGTGTGAATGAAGACGGCCACTCACTGGTGTGAGGATGTCCGTGCTGCCTCACCCCACAGTGATAGAGCTGAGTGGCTACAGGACAGTGTGCGCCTACAAAGCCCAAACCATTCACCATCTGCCTCTATACAGAAAAAGTGTACGGAACCCCAGACCAAATGCCTGTGTACCCATCCTTCCAGCCTTAATTATCAACTGCTGGCCAGTCTTGTTTTATCTGTACTTACCCCACCACCAACCAAGTGAGTTATGTGAAAGTAATCCCAGACACCCTAAAATGTCATCATCTTCAAGCTGTTTAAAATAAAAAAGTTGAGAGTTCACCAAGCAGTCCTAATAATTATAAACCCATATGAACTAAAAACATCAGTGCTCCTAAATATATGAAATAAACATTGAAGAACAGACAGACAGCTCTGTGTAACAGCAGGAGACTTCAATACCCACTTTCAATTACTGATCACATTCATTGTTTAATAAGTCGATCAATTTAATACACGCTACCAAAATGCAGAGGGAAAACAAAATTCAACACCCCTTCATGATAAAAACATCCAACCAGGAAGAGACGGAAACTGCCTCAACATAAAGGCCATGTGAAAAGCCCACAGCAACATCACATTCAAAGATTGGCCGGTTTTCCTCTCAGAGCAAGACAAGACAAGACAAGACAAGACAAGACAAGGACTCTCACCACTCGTATTCAAGGTGGTACTGGAAGTCCCAGCCAGAGCAATTAGGGGAGAGAGACAGGAGAGGAACCCAAAATGGAAAGGAAGAAGTAAAAGCATCTGTTTGTAGGTGACGTTCTTTTATGTGTAGACAACTGCAAAGATTCCACAAAAATATGGCACATCAGTTGCGTTTTGATACACTAAGAAATATGAAAAGGAAATTTAGAAAATTCCAATTTTAACAGAACAAAAAGAATAAAATACTTAGGAATAAACCTAACCAAGAAGGCTAAAGAGTTGTCCACTGGAAACTACAAAACACTGCTGAAGGTAATTAAAGTCCCTAGTAAATGGACAGACAGCTGTGTTCTTGCAACGGGAGACTTCGTGTCACTCAGATGTCAGCACCACCCATGGCCATCAGTCGATTCAATGCACTCCCTATCAAAACCCACAGGGGCATGTTTTGTTTTGTTCTTTTTGCAGAAATAGAAAAACCCATCCTAATTTTCATATGGAATGTCAAGAGACCCCAAATGCACTTCATGATGTCAAAACTTACCACGAAGCTATAGTAATCAAAGCAGGATGGTCTGGGAGTAAGGACAGACCGACCGACCAATGCAACAGAAGAAAAACCCTGAAAATAAACTCTCACATATGTGGTCAAATGGTTCTATACAATGGTGCCAAGACTGTTCAATGGGGAAGGGACAGTCTTTTCAACAAATGATGGTGGGAAAACGATATCCACGTTTGAAAAATGAAGTTAGACCTGTACCTAATGCAAAAATTAACTCAGAATGGATCAAAGACCTAAAACTATAAAACTTTAGCAGACAGGAAGGAAGCTTTGACAATGGGTTTGGCAGTGATTTCTGGATATGACGCAGAAAACACAGCCAACCAAAGGAAAAAAATAGAGAAATGGACTACACCAAAATTAAAACCCTCTGTGGATCAGAGAACACAGTTGAGAGAGTGGAAAGGCCACCTACAGAACAGGAGAAAGTCTTTTCAAATCTGTACCTGATAAGGAGCTAATAGATAAAGAACTCCTACAACTCAACAATGAAAACACGCAGGAGTCGAATAAAAAATGGGCAAAAGACTTGAACAGATATTTCTCCAAATCAGATACACAAAAGGCCAATACTGAACGTAAAGAAGTTCAACGCCACTCATCTTCAGGGAAGTGTGAACAAAAACACAGTGAGACACCGCCTCACACTTGTTAGGGTGGCTGTTTCACAAACCACCACAAAACAAAAAAAAACAGAAAATAATGGGAACCTTGTGTAGCGCTGGTGGGAATGTAAACTGGTGCAGCCAAGGAGAATAGTATGAGAGGTCCTCAGAAAATTAAAACTAGAGCTATCATATAATCCCACAACCCCACTTCTGGGTTTGCACCCAAAGAACAAGGTCCTGACAGCAGTACCTTGCAGAGATACATGCACGCCCATGTCCACAGCAGTGTTATTCACTGAAGCCAAAAAGCAGAAGCAGCCCAGCATGCATGGCCGGCTGAGCAGACACACAGAATGCGGTCTGTGCACACAGTGGGGCACCACTCAGCTCTGACGAGAAGGAAAGTTGCACCCCAGCGACAATGTGGATGAGCCATAAGGACATCATGCTGAGTGCAGCCAGTCACAGAAAACAAACACTGTGGTTCCACCCACACAGGGTCCCCAGAGTCACACTCACTGAGATGGGTGCCAGGGGCTGGGGGAGGAGGGGCGGTGAGTGTTTCATGGGGACAGACTTCAGTTTTGCCAGATGGAAAGGCTCTGGACGTGATGGGGGTGATGGCTGCACAACAGTGAGATGCACTTAATGCCATTCACTCTGCACTTAAAAACGGTTACGATGGTAAACTTTGTGTGTATTTTACCATAATTAAAAAATTTTAACAGCACTGGAGTTTTCTGTATAAATAGGAAAAAACTACTTGCATTTGTCTGCAAATTTCTCAAACGACTATCAAAAGTGAAGTATTATACAAAAAAACAGAACACAGCTGAGGTGTGTCTCCTGTGTCACACGGAAGTCTTACCTTCAACAGGAAGAGCAGTTACTTGTCTGAGGAAGCGCCATCCTGGCAACAGTGCAGGAGCCAAGCAGGAGGCAGACAGGCGGGGCAGGGCGTGAGCCGACCCGACTGGACCCTGCAGGCTGGGCCCGGCTTCACTCCGCTCTGTCAGGGCTGGAAGGGCTAACCGCCATGCCCAGGAACCTGCCTGAAACACACCCGGGGCCACCTGCGCACGCAGGAGCCATGCATCATCCTGAGGAGGCTGTCCTGGGGACCCAGGGCCACCCCTCCAACAGCACTGTCCCCTCTGGGGTTCTGACAGACGGACACAATGTCTATGAAGACACTGAGTTCAGCTGTGTCACAGGTGGTTCTGGCATTCGGCTTGTGGGCCAGGAGACATAACTCCCTCTGTGGAGACAACAGGAGAGACGAGACATGGGGCTGGCACTGAGTGGGGACGGGAGCGGTGAGCACAGGCTGAGGACAGCGTGCACACTGGGGCTTTCAGCTAAGAGAGTGGGCAGTCAGGGGTCACAACCAACCAGGGGTTCAGGGATGGGGGCACTGTCATGGTTTCTCATCATGCCTGCTGCAAACGTGACCTCTCACTGGGCAGCTTCTCGCTGGGAGGAAGGCTGCAGGGCACAAACACCTCATGTGGTGTGGTCTGCATGTGTCTAAAAGCATCGATGGCAAAAATTTGTCAGTCCTTAAGTGCTGTGACGCAGACACAGTTCTCTGTGTAGTACGAATGACAGGCAGGCAGATACTGGTCACTCAGTAATGGTGACAGATGCATGCTGTGACTTGCTTGGCTCTTCCAGGCTCATTTGTGCTCACAGATAAGGTGACAAGCCTGCTTCGTCAGGTCTCAAAATAGGTGGCGGGAGGTTGCGACGGGATGTCCACAGGGCACGGGCTTCCTATGCGTGGCAGTTCCCGGCGGGCAGATGCTGAGTGACAGTGCACCTGGGGGCGTGGCACGGCCTTTGCTAGGGAACAAGGGTATGGTCTGTGGCTCCTGGTGTCCTGAAGGCTTCTTCTCCAACCACAAATCCACAAAGTAGAGGAGAGTGGGACACAGTGAGGACTGGAGTCCAGACAGAACCTGATGCAGGAAGCACCCGTGTGTGCGTTTATGCCCGCGCCACCCCTCCTCGTCTCTTGCTCGGCGTTGCCTGGGCCCTGGCCGTCGCGACCCTTGGCACTGATCACCTGGTTGCACACCTGAGGTCATCAGCTCTGTTGGCACGTGCAGTAGGCAGGGTCTGAGTGCACCTGTGCAGACCTCCTGACAGGGCGGCTACACCCCTGCCTTCCTCTGTTCGTCTTGCTATTTAGAGAAAAGAACTGCGACTTCAAGATTAATGTCCTTTTAAGAAAAATTTAACATAAAAAGCCTGAAGCCCAAAAAGTAAAACAGGCAACACACATGAAGTAATTTACCAAAAACAAAACAAAAAACAAACACAAATGGCCACAAAATATACAGAATGCTAAACCTCATACCCCATTCCTTACTGGAATAGCAGGAATAGAAAAAGAAATGGTAACACCCAGCACAGTTCATCTCTTAGAAAGATTATCACAACTTCTATTTTCATGAGCAATTGGGAAATACCCTTAAAAAATGTCACTTTCCTGGTTGTCCTTGTTTATCTTAAGAAGAGAATCAGGTGCACAAATGTTCATTACAACGATGCTTATCACAGAGTTAGTTAACAGCAAAAATCAAACCCAACCCGACTGTCTACAATAGAGACTGCCTGTCTCTCTGATACTTTGTAGCCAACAAAAACCACGCTTTCACAAGTTCTTCTGACAAAAAGGCTGCTTATGAAATGAACACAGCAGACAAGACACTCATGGCTTTATGAAAGGCTGCCCTCCAGGACACAGGCAGAGGCCCTGGGACCCTACTTCGTACGCGTCACAGGAGAGAAACGCGTCTGACAATGGAGAAGCATGTTCTTGGCCATTAGGGTCAGTTCAGCACAGAATGTGGTGCTGAAAGACCAGCGTCTTTATCTACAAAAATGCAAAACTGCAAACTTCAATGAGATCAGAAGAAAAAACGAAAGCAGCAGAGCAGACGTGACTTTGACTGGGTCCTGACGATGATTCCAAGGTACCAATGAGCAACGAGACGTCTCCCCTGTGGCTGCTGAGGGTGGCCATTCCCATTCTCTCCAGCAAGCAGTGAGTTCCCTTTGGGCAGTAGGGTCATGGGTGACTTGTTTTGTTTTTACACATCTTTATTGTGAAAATTTTCTAAAATGGACATCCATTATTTTAAAATAAAACAATCCTTTAAAGGTTTAAAATCACTAACAGCACTTTTTTCACTAAGATGCAAAACTGACCAATTGAATCAGTCACATGATTTATTACTTGCCAGAAAGTGGTTTCATGCAACAGAGTCCAGCGGCTCTGGACCCAGCCCGTCACGCTCAGCAGCGGTCTGTCTCCTCCCAGGGCTGCTGAGAGCACCCAGGCAGTGAGCGTCTGTCTGTCTGTGAGCACCTGGGGCCCAGGAGCACAGTCACCCCACTCACACTGCTGTTGGTCACAGACATCTTGCACAATTCACAACCCAATTGCTAAACACCGGAACGGATATACAAATATTTCCCCAGGGTCATTTGCACCCAAAGAAGAGTCATTTGGACACAACCAATGCAGTAAAATACACCTTAAGAAAAATAAATATTCTGCACAATGTATTTACAAGGATCGATTTTTCTGTCCCGACGGCCAATCACAAAATCAGGAAACTAAGGTTTGACAATTAAGAACCACAGTCTTGGCTGTTGGTGTCAGTGCTGAAAATCTAGAGTCTTTTGTGAATCATATTTATAAATATGCAAACTTGCAAATCTTAGTATGCTTAGAAGAAAATAATTTTTTAAAGAAGAAGTCGAAGTGACGTCACTTGGGTCCCCGGGCCCCTTTTCAAAGATGAAAATATGCAACAAAGCATCTGCTCTTCCCAGCAGGTGCCAGGGGCAGCAGTGCCTCCCGCCAGCTCATCACCTGAGGCCTCCGTCACCGTCCCGGCCGGCACGCAGCACACAGAGCACTCGCGAGCAGCTCTGCACACGCAAGGGCACTCTCTGACAGCGACGTGGCCGGCGAAGGCGTCTCTAAAACCTGAAAAGGTCAATGAAGTGCTGTGGGGACACGGGCAGGAAGCAGCTGTCGGGGTCAGTGGCCGTGCAGGGGTGTCCCGAGTCCTGTGGAGGGGGGACAGGTGTTACACAGAGGGGCCACCAGTTGTTTCTCTCAATGGACCCCAGACCCCACCGCAAAGGTGCGTGGAAAATAACTGGTGACAATTACAAAAGCGATGGCAGGGAAATTTCCTGTCGGGATTCCTGCTCAAGCAGGTCCCTGGAAGCTGTGCCTGGTCCTGTGCCTCCCTAGTCCATCCCTATCTCCTGTCCCCTGGGCCACTGCCTGGTGCTCCCACAGCACACCCAACTGAAGACCCAGGATTGGGTCTAAAGGGAAACATGACAAAAGACAACAGGTTCTTTGTAAGGACCCTTACAAACTCGAGAACAAGGCGCTCGAGCACAGGCCAGTGGCAGCCGGAAATCACGTCAGCCGGCACATTCTCTGGAAGGCCGTGGCTAGGACGTGACCACCTGGGGTCTGTGGTGCCTCTGACCCGAAGGAACTGCTGTGGACACGTCTAGGGCTTCCCCTGGAGACTCAGCCTCAGTTGTGCGAGCTCCAGTATTTCATGAAAACCCTGCAGTAGCCACGGAAATAAGCAAGAGAGCTGCAGTTTGGCCGCTGGTCACACCCAAGACCCCACTCTTGGCCAGCGAAGGCTGCAGTCTAAGTGTCGCCAGTCTCCCAGGCAACAGCTGGTGGTGGTTGCATGGTCCACACACACCCGGGGTTAGCCCCTAGTCCCAAGCAGGGCAGGTGTGGTGAGCACAAGGTACCTTGAACAACAAAGCGAGGCCGCAGTCCTCGGAGATGCAGACAGACCAGGAAGGAGTGCAGCGAGGGAGGAAAAGGAGAAAGATTAGAAAGAGCAGGCAATACACAGGCATTCAGGTTTGAGGCAGATCACTCTCGAAAACAACTAAAATCATCAGGAAACTAAAGGCGAGCAGTAAAAATACCACTAAAGTGAGCACACCGATGCCCCAGAGATCAGGTCTGAAGACAGGTAAGTGTTTCCATTTCCCTATCTGCCTCGGGTGGATAGCCAGCGACGCTGCAATGCTACGCACACAACAGACTTTGGGTTGTCCCCTGGAAACACATCCAGCAGTGCTGGCACTGTCACGTATAGCTTACGCTGACAGAACTGACCCTGGGTTTTTGGGGGAGTCCTTCCTGCTGTCTTCACTGGGCTGAGTCATGTGTGTCTCCTGGCTCCCAGTGCGCTGAGGCGGTGGCGGCAGCCTCTCTGCCCGCCTGCCTGTCTGCAGCAGGACCCTGACCCTCCTTTCTACTGAGTCACTGTTTGTCAGCGAGACTGGCACCCACCTGCTGCCTTCACAACAGCTGCCCCCGCTGCCCACTGGGTAGGTGAATGAGCACCAGCAGCCCTTCCAACCTGTCCACTCCGGGGACCAGGGGTGGGCAGCACCCCGAATGACCATGACCAGCGGACTTGTCCTATGGAGCTCCCCATGACAGCCCCATCCCTTATTCCCACCGCAGCATGGACGTACACTGGCGGCAGAGCACATACCAGCACAAACAGGGACAGTCTTGTTCCTGGCACCGGCCTTTTGGGACATTCAAGAGGTTTGCAAAACTGAGAAGCGCAAACGCTCAGGTGGATGGTAAGCAATAAAAATCAGCCTCGTGTGACCACGTGGTGACTACGCCTGCTCCCTCTAGAGCTCCTCAGTGACCCTCGGGCAGTGGTCACCTCTGCAGACCCTCTGAGGGCCACTGAAGTCTGACCCCACTGGACAGCCTTTGGCTGCATAGAGTACCTCAGTGGAATGGCTATATATTCCTTAAAAGACGGAAACGTTGGTTCCTGCTTGCTCTCCGCAGGCTTTCGCACAAAGGCCGATGGAACAAGTAAAGATCGCACTTTGGGGAACTTAAGCCACGACAGGTGGGGGACGAGCTCTCTAACTGAGAGGGGTGCACAGAGGTGCCGGCTGACCATCGCTCACCAGCACACACCCACCTCCCTGTCTCCTAATGGGTTTGATATTACTGTATCTTTCCGTGCATAAGACGATACTTCTAAAATTATTAGAACAAAAACTAGGGGTCACCTTACACACAGGAGTAGCCGGTTGATGCTAATTTCTCAATGTTGGGTTAGAAAAGTAGGGGGTGTCTTATACACGGAAAAATACAGTACTTTAGTTTCTCAGTCAATATAAAACACTAAAGAAAATGGTAAAACCACACCAACTCTGTGCAAGGTGCCATGTCATCTCCACAACACTCTACGTGGCAGCTCTGCAGGACAGGGCACCGGTCGGCTCAGCCGGGACTCTGTGCTGTCTGCCTGGACCCTGCTAAGCCGCAAACATGGCCGCGAACAGCAGCAGCGAAGCAGGAAGGACCTGCTTCCTCAGGAGCTAATAGGAAGGAGGTGCTGCCAGAAATTGCAGAGGTAGACCTTTTTTTACACTTTCACAGACAGATTCAAAAATTAAAACGTTGTTGTAACCATGTCTTCTGGAATGATGCTGGCATAAATGACTGTGATGGGACATGTGCTGAGGCTGGTCCCTGCAGCTGAGTGTGACCTCCCACAACTTCACAATCAAGTCCATGAACATCCAGACAGGCAGGCGTCCCTTAGGAAAGACTTGCTCTGAATTTTTATAATGTGGTTAAATATGCGAAGAGGGCTCACAAAAGCTGGAAATTCCCTGTCCGTGTCTGAGGAACAGTGCTTCCAAGTGCAGGACACAAAAATAGCGTGTTCTTGTGTGCCCAGCAGCAAAGACAAGGACAGAGTTATGTGTCCATCACGTCAAAGGCAGGCGTCCTAGCAGTCCTCAGTGCTGTTGTTAGGAAAGTGTCTGACCATCACATTCAAGATTGAAAGGCTTCTATCCCACAAATAGTATTTTCCCCCCAAAAATGTAGCTGCTGCCAATATTTCTTTAGAATAAAACAGTGTCCTCAGGAGGAAAACAGAAAACTCTTGGGAGAAGCAACAATTCAGTGTAGAAATCCAGAGGATGTCACCTGTCACTGTGTCACTGAAAACACAGCCTCACATGTTACCCATCACAGCTCGTGATTCTCAGAGACGCGCAGCACTGCTGGGAGAGTTCTCACACTCTGCCCGCCCGTGACTGGGGACATGGGGGCAAAACACGGGCTCTCCTGTGTAACCTAGGTCAAGTAACTCGTTGGTTCACTCACTCATCAGACACCTACTGAGTGTCTCGTGGCACATGCCCAGCACCCGAACGTGTGCGTGGACACAATGCTACCTGCTCTTGAGGAACACGGGCATGACTGTACAACACCTGACATTCTTTGTAATTTCGAGTAAAATACAACTAGAAATAACCAGCTCTCACACTGTCCATGCCTGGAGGCAGCAGTCATGTTCTCGGTGCTGCCTACCCTTGGATACAGTAAATAAAGCTCCACTGACACAGGGGACGAGACCCTCCCCAGCACCTACCCTAACTGCTCAACCACGGATTATAATTTTTTATAAAAAAGAAGCCACATCATAAATGTAATTTGAACTGAAAAAAGTTTAACGTAGTTGTCTCTAACAACCTTGCTTTTGCTGTGATCCACCCAACAAGCTGCAGACAGATGTAGAGCAAAAGTAGTCACACAGAGTGGCTGTTTCAGATTACGGCAGACTTCATGTGCTGTAGTGGTGCCATCAATTACAGTGGAGCCACCCCCAATCCAGCTCCCCTCAGGGACACGCTCCTACATGAAGAGGTCACAACAGGGAGGACAGAGTCATCTGGGGGAGAAGAGGTGGCCCAGTGTTTGGTTCTCAATGTCTCTGATGCAAACCACAGCGGCACCTGCTCCTCTGTGTGGGGACATAGGAAGGCTGTCCGGAAAAAATCCAGCCACGAGCGCCTCCATTTCTCCTATTATGTGGCTGGATACTTTCCGGACAGCCCTCGTATGCCTCACTATCTTTCTCATCACACACCTAACTTCCCCTTTCCTTAACCAGAGCATTTAAAATACAGACAAGCAATTTGTTTGACCAAATTTTAATCTTCCAATTCCAAGAGTAAATTTAAAATTATTACCTTCCAGAAGAGAATGCTGCAGTGCCGACAGAAGTGCAGAGTGTCTCCGTACTGCTCTTTGGTTGGGTAATGCTTCTGAAGTGCGAAATACATTAACTTCCACTCGACATGACCGTTTTCTGAAAGGATCAAATGTCTACAAAACTAGACACAGAGAAGCTCTGCTCAGAATCAAATGGTTCTCCCAGAGCAGCACTAGGTGCAGAACTATTTAACAAGGCAGTATTGCATGGGACAGTCACCTGCACTTAAATGAGCCCTAGATCAAACAGACCACGTACGTCTGTACTAGGGGACACCACAAAGCAGTTAGATGGGTTTACGTACTCTGATCTAGAATGATGTCCATTATACATTAATATTCAGACAAAAATAAGTCTAACCACAAAGCTGTACACCTGAAACTAATACAACATTGTAAGTCCACTGGAATTGAAAATAAAAAGTTACACATGTCATGTACCTGAATACATATCTAGAATGCACAGAGAACATTTACAACAGTAATAAAGAGCAACCCAATTAAGAAATGGGCAAAGAACCTGAAAAGGCAGTTATCAGGGAGGGGGTGCGCAAGGCGCCCCCTCACACCCCGCATGATGGCTGCGTCAAACAACCAGAGGCACAAGTGTAGACGAGAAGGTGGGGAGGTCGGAACCCTCATCCACTGCCGGGGTGTGAAACAGTGCGGCTGCTATGGAGACAGCCAAACTGCTCCTACAAACTCAGAACACACCGTGGGGGTCTGACCCAGAACATCCACTCCCAGAAAGATGAAAGTGCACATCCACATGCAAACGTGCACAGCGATGCTCACAGCAGTGAGATTCCTAAGAGCCACAAGGTGGGAACAAAACAGATGTCCACCAACTGGTGAGGTCTGTCCAGAGTGGACAGCCAGAAAGGCATGGGGAGGACCACAGTGGACAGACACTCAGCATGACAGAAGCTGAGGACGTCACGTTATGGACAGAAGCCAGTCGCATATGGACCAGGTGCTATGATGCACTGACCGGAAATGTACAGAACGGAAGTGGCTAAGGGACCGCTGCTGCTGAGTGCATGTGTCCTGAGTGGACTGTGGTTAGGGTGCACAGTGCGAATGGTGTCTCAATAGAGGTGGAAAAACAAGCGTGCATATCTACATAAACTGTGTGTGTGTCTGTATAAAAGCTTGAGACACAACACATGACACACTGAAGGCTCAGTAGTGGCTACCCGTGGGGTGTGAAGGGACCTCTGCCCTTTCCAAACGCTGCCCAGGCTGACCTCAGAGACTCCGCAGTACAGCGAGGTGTAACCTTCTTGCTGGTACAGTGTCTCACCTTCGTTTGTAAACAAACAAACAACATCTGTGAAGTGCAGTAAATGAGGTACACACCAGTCCTCTTCATGACGTCTAGTACAGACCAGTCTCATGCTTGTATTTGGGAATAATTTTACTTGTATACCTGAAAACCACCACTTGGGTAATAATACATGCATACTCCAGTGGTGGCTTCTGAGGGCTCTGCTTTGAACTCGTGGTGAGTCCCTGAGAGAGTTCTTGTTTCTAACAGGGTTTGCAGAGGGCAGTTACAGGCCCGATTGTATTAATTTCTGTGCCCTGCGAGTGTGATTAAAAAGTAATTCCTGGTTTTCATCAAAATGGATAATTCTTTTTTAATTTTTGGGTGTTGTAAGAAATAAGCTATATATTATGTGTATACTCGTATGTATTAAAATCACTTATTTAAAAGAAAAAAGAAAGTAATTCCCGGTGAGTAAAAAGAACTACTGGGTTGCTACCTCTACTTCTTACTCTGTGCTACCTGGGCTGTCAGATAGAGCATCTCCCCACTCCTCATTGTTTTCTCCTAAACGATCATGAGTTTTCTAAACTCAAACCCAACATGCACACCAGGAGTTTGAGCCTCTTCTTCCTCCATTACCGGGGATGACTTTCCCAGATGTCCTCACAGGCCACCAGAGCCACCCACAAAACAGGCCTTTCCTCAGTGTCTCACCAGTAGGTTGTGAGCCCCACAGAAAACACCAGGCACTTTGGATGCTGTGTTCGGTTGCAGACAGAATGCACTTGCAGGTACGGATAGCTAATTAGGACCATATGATACTGAACGCTGGGTGCAGGAGACAGAATCTCTTTAAAGTGGCTCCTTGAAGGAAATGCAAGGACCTCACAAAATGCCAACAGATGCTGTCTGAAGCACCAACCCAGTTCGCTGATGCATACCCCGGGCCAGACACGCGCGCAGCGACAATGAGCGGTCAGGCATGACTGCATCAGCACCCAAGGGGAGAGTCCCACACAGCATGACTTGCCCCTGCCACTCCAGGTGTACCTTCGCCCCTCTGTCCCTGGGTTGTAAACCGTCCCTCCAAACACACAACCTCATATCCTGTCAGATTTCAGAACTCAAACTGCCTTTTTCCCTATTCAAGTTAGTACTGGATTCCGTGCTTCTCCACCAACAAGTCCACCTGAAACAGGTTCCTGGGATCGCCCATGACCCCTGCCGCACTCAGTCTGACCTCCTGGGAGCCTGGGCAGCTCATCGGGGGGTCCCTGTGTCCCCTGCCGGTGACTCAGCCCTCAGAGTCGGCCTCCTTCTGGCCCTCCTCCTCAGATGAGGCCATCCCACCCAAGACATTCTAGGACCCGCAGACTCGGGTCTGCTGCTCGGACCTCCCTCCGAGGACCCGCTGCCCGCAGGTCAGGCCAACTTGTCCCCAACTCGCCTCACCTCAGCCTCCCGGTTCCCTGCGAGTGCCCAGCCGCCCTGTGCCCACACCAGGCACCGCCCACCTGCCCTGCAGCCCATGTCACCTCCATCCCCCCCATGTAGCCTGAACTTCCTCAAGGACCTTCCCTGCCATCCTGGTCTCTCAGTGGACAGTGTCCACAGTGCACACGCAGACAACACTGCTTCACAGCATCTGTCACCACCTGAGCCAGAGCCGGCTCCCAGGATAGGCGGATGCCTGCCTCTCCTCTGGGCAGAAGGACCACAGGACCTGGGCTGTGAGTGAGTGTGACCCACACCAGCGCAGTGGGGTGGGGGGGTGGGGCGCAAGGGTGCAGAGACCAGGACAGCCACCTGCTTCCCCCGACCACGGAAACTGAGGTGCAAAGAGGCAGCCTGACTAGAGGATCAGAAGGTGTGGTGAGTTGCCAGTCAGTGACTCTGACACCCATGTAGAACTGAGCTATTCTGCTCTGGGTTGTGCTTAGTATTGCGGTTCTTCCAGAACATGGAAAGTAACGTCTGCCAGCTGTGGAGCAGAAACCACGAGCGCTTTAGATAAATGCTGATTATTGCTGGGTCTTTAGAAGTCCACCTAGAAAACCAGGGCCTGACGTGGTGCACATGGGAGGCAGCCTGGTGGGCAGTGCGTGGTCCATGCCCTGCAGGGTCCTGGTACGAAGCCACAGCTCACCTGCTTTTCCGCGAAGTGGTACTGGCACAGCGTCTTCCACAGCTGTCGATCCTCGCTCAGCATGGAGAGTGTGGGGGTCACCTGGCCGAGTGTGATGATGTCCCACCCATCCGAGAGTCTGTACAGGATGTTGTTCAGTGTGTGCAAGGGGAGGTCGCTGAGCGTGAGGCCATGGCCCACCTGCTGGGAGACGAAACAGACACCTTCTGTCACTGGGCCTTAACGGCCAGGCGACAGCAGACTCTTCAGCGTACGGCAACACAGGAGACGCAAACTGATACAACTCTGCACGCTGCATGCTCATTCCACTGGTTCAGGTCACCCTCCTAGGAGGTGACACCCCTCAGAGCGAGCCCTGCAGCTGGCCCCACCACAGGCCCAGGAGGCCAAGCTCACCACAAAGGCACACAAGGGGCATTTGGGCTGCGCCGGAAGACCCCCAGTACCCACGGCCACACAGGTTCTGAGTTGTTCCAAGGTCTCCACGGGACAAGATGGCACTTCTGAGTTGTCACTGGGGTTGTCTCAGCCAAAGTGCACCACTTTTAACTTACTTTCATCATCTCGTACCAGCTCCGTATTTTTCCTACTTGACCAACACGACAGCATGGTGACAGTCACCTCCAGTGGAGGCAGTGCAGTGATGTTACAGAAGAGCCAGCTCTGAGCAGCGGGGTTGGGAAGCCTAGACCAAAGGCCACAGCCCCCTAGTCTTTCCTCAGCATGGCTGCCAGCACCCTGTAGGCCAGTGACTCACCGTTCCACTGTCCTGCACCCATCCCAAGGCAGTGGGAACAGAAAGGAAGACCCAGAGGCAGCCAATGGATGACACTGAGGCCAACGCCTGACACTCCTGCTTCCTCCTCCCTCTCGCAGTTGTGACAAGTGCTGGTCCAATGCCAGAGGTTCTCTGCTGTCCCCACTGCTCAGAGCTGACCTTAAACCATTCTGTCTGAATCATGGACAGCAGCCAGCCCTGCCTACAGCTCCCAGCCAAGCACTCCCTTCCTTGGGGATGCTCACCACTGAGCCCACCGCTGACTTCCAGACCACACTCTCCCAGGCACACCCGCTGAAGTGGCACCAGCACATGGACCAGCTATGTGAGGGACAGCTGAGACCCAAGGCACACGAAGGCCTGGCCACTACGTCCAGGCCTCCACAGCAGAAACACCGTGTGTGTCTTACAGATGGCCTTGTCTATGGGGAAGGACCAGACCAGAGCACTCAGGGTCACAGTGGTGTCGCATCTACAATACCGCTGGTCTGCTTAGCTCTAGTGAGGCTGAACATCACAGGAGTTGTCGTGACTGCAGCCCATAAGCAGGGAGTCACCACTACTTTGGAAACACCATTTAGGTGGCAAATAAATGGCCAAACGTCAAGGCATCGCCACCCAGGTCACCTGAAAACCCTTCCCTCTTGTGCCACCTCAGGTGACAAAGGTGATGAAGGGAAATTCAGCCCCACTGGAGTGTAGTTTGTAGAGCAGGTTTTACCTTCGACACGAAGACGTACATCCCATTTATTCTTCCTCTTACCAATACAAGGGAGAAATAAAGCACAACCTGAAACACTTACTTTAGTCAAGGGGTTAACGCTTTCCTTGTTAAAAAGTTACCAGAAGCAACGAAAACCAGAGCTGCACCTTCCTCCCCACGTTCACTGTCAGCGAAGAACTGTGAACACAGGTGCACACGGCACGCAATGCACCACACACATGCACAACAACAAGCACGCAAGAGGACAGAAACACCCTGGGAAGGAACTGGACGGAAAGAGGATTACTGGCAATATAATAAAGCCTTAAGTTACTGAACGTCATTTTAGCCCCAAACACCTAATTCCCTTTAGAAGTAAATTAATTTACCACCTTGTCATCCACTGCATCAGCTCTTTGCAACAGTAACTACAAAACATTAAAGGGTCTTTGGACTTACTCCATCTTAAAACAAGTTAATTCACACCTACGAAGTGGTAAAGATAAAGGATCTTTCAAAAAGTTGTACGAGCCTTCCACACCCACTCAGAAGGGTCAGCACTCTCCTGACATAAGAACAGCACAATCGTGTTTAGGCCAAGAAATTCATACCTGAGGCATCTGAAGGTTCTGCAGCTGCTGCTGCCAGGCGAGCACCGTTTCTAACCGGCAAACCCAAACATTGATGTTCCCGACCAGCACGGACTTGCCGACCCCTCGGACCAGCACACACAGCGTGGAGCTCAGGTCTTGCAGGAGGCCTTTGATGAGGCGTGGATTCTGCTGGTCGTGGAGAACTAGTGGGGACAAAACACAACTGTGGGCCACCAGGTTCTACCACTGTGGAAGAGGGCCCAGTTTTGGGACCCGTGTCCACCCACAGAGAAGCAGAACGTGGTACCAGCACGCAGGGGAGACTGTGCACCCCACAGGAAGGGGCCCTGATGGACCTGGGACACCGTATGAGAGAAGCAAGCCTGTCACAGGACACACCTGCATGATTCTCTCCCAGGAGGTCCCCAGCGGAGTGAGACCCAGAGAAACAGGAAGGAGGAGGTGGCTGCCCGGGGCTGGGGAGTGGGGACTGCATGTTACACGGAGACAGAGCATCAATTTGGGAGGATGAGAAAGTTCTGGAGGTGGACAGTGGGGATGGTTGCACGGCAGCCTGAATGTGTGTAATGCTAGTTAACTGTATGCTTAGAAGTGAGTAAAATAGTTAATTTTATATTATGTATACTTGGCCACCGTAAAAACAGTGATCTAATTTCACTGCAAACCCAAACTGGAATCATTTAAAAACAAACCTTTCCTGATACTGTATTTTTGTTGAGTCTACAATTTTGACTTTAAAATTGTCAGTCTCTATTTTCTTTTTTACTTATAAAGAGAACTGAGATTTTAAAATGGCTTATCATCATAAAGTCATATATCTGCATTAACTCATGATGTGAAATTTAAAGTTCTGTTCATTATTAGTCACTAATGAATCAATACAAACATTAAACTAAAAGAAAATGATAGGTTTATTTGATGCTGAAGCAGCGCAGTCCCGACCTTGCTGCTTATGGAAAAAGTACGTAGCTGACAGAAACGCGGCTGGTTAGCCATAAAAAAGTTAAGATCTCTTCTTACTTATCTTCCTTGCCAGAACGTATTTCTTTGTATGCAAAAGCAGCTGTTAAAAACTAAACAGTGGTTAACAATGGTATGGAACATAAAGAGCGGGAGGACCACCCTGTGTGCCTGTCTTGACACTATCACAATCAACACTACTGTTCTGACAATATACACATTGGGGGTAAATAACAGAGATCCCATCTCCTCACCCTAAATTTCACTGAGATTTAGATGATTAAAAATATCAGTCATCCTCTTACCCTTTTGAACGATTTTATCCAAAATGTTGAAGTAATTCTTTTGTGCCACGCCACTCAATGACGTTAACTGGGATTTTGCAATCAGCTGCAATAGCTTGAAAGAAAAAGGGGAAAGGTAAGTACAGATCTATTGCTGTGGACAAACCACGTGACCTGTAACAACACAGGGTGAAGACTGCTGCCCCAAGGTGGGTGGGTGGCCACTATGGCTCTTCCCTGTGTGACCCAGAGTTTGTGACTTGTCTTTAGCGCCTCATGACCGTGTGGGATGGGACACACAGATGACTGTGCTGAGTCAGCGTGCCAGCCTGCTTTAACTTCAGGAAAGTTTTCTTCCTCCTTAAACATCTGTTCAGTCCCACTCCCTGTTTTCTTCTTGGAAGCCTCCAGCTGTAAGTGTGGTTCTCCATGGGCGATCCTCGACAGCTGTGACCTTCTTCTAATCTTCTAAACTCACATTCACTGCTGCTCTTTTCAGTTTTCTCATGTCTGCCACCTCAGTCCCTCACTGTGGTGTCCCAAGTGTCACGCTCTCCTGGTGGGCCCCATCAAGCCTTGGCACGCCCATGACGGCCTTCACGGCCTGTCCTTCACCTGTCTGTCCGTCTGTCTGTCCCGCCTGCTCACACTGATCTGCCTGGTTTCCCGCATCCCCAGCCCGTGCACGTTTCCTGACCAGTCCCTGTCGTGCCCACCCTGCCTCACTGGCTGGATCTTGCTATCCCGCAGCCATCGGGAGGGCTGCTGCTGGTCCCTGCATGGCCCCCAGTGTCCTGATGCTCTCATTTCTGAATGAGACAGGTTCCCACAGCACTGACATCAGCAGGCTCCAGGGGCTTCCCAGGCTTTGTTAGCGCCAGCCATCCTCTCTCCCCTCTGAATAAATTATTACATGGCAATAACACAGCATGTGATTGGGTGGGTCCCTTAACACAACGTTCAGCACAGCAAGCAAAGGCTTGATTAGCAATAAGACCCAAAGGTTTAGAGTCCTTTTCAACAGTTTCACTGAACTCAAAAGGCCATTATTTTAAAATGCCCTATGACAGTCAAGTTAGCCCCTGAGCTTCTGTGAAAGGAATTCAGAAATTGGTGGTCTTTAACAGAAGCGCTTTTCTGTTGTGAGGACAATAGCACACCAGTTTCCAGCTCTGCTTCTCCCGTGGTGGACACACAGCTCTGCCTATCTCTCAGCATTATTGGACCTGCATACAACTGTCTTCCCTTTGTCTACATCATACTCAAAAGATGGTCCAAATGGAGCCAACATGTCGAGCAAGAGTGTTCTGGAGCTTCCATGCCTTCACCACCATAGGACTCGCAACAGCCCCAAGGTGGACACCAGGCCTAGCAGATGTTGTGCGTGGAGGCTCAGGGCCTCTCGGTAAATGAGAGACAGCTGGTGCGGCCCGAGTGCCAAGTCCCAGCCCCGCCACCGCCCACGTGGGCCCTGCTGATGGCAGTCTCTTTGCCAGCCCCTCATCATGGGCTGCAGTATAAACTGCTGAAGTCACGCAGTCCTTAGCAGAAACTGGGAACAAGTGTCAAAATCTTCAAAGAACAAACACTCTAGTCACCCATGTCTTTTTCATTATTTTTGTGGCTTCGCTGTTTAAAGGAGCCATGAAATACTCCAGAGACAGGGTGGATTTCATCTCCAAAAGCAAGTAATGCTCAAACCAACTTTTGAGGCTAAAGAGACCAAGGCAAGCGAGTATCTGCGGGAGCAAGCCCCAGGACATGAGAAGCTGTGTTAACCGTGACAGGGAGCCCCTGTACCCACCCAGGAGCAGTGGGGACAGACGAAAGTGTGGGGGCGGGAAAGGCTTAGCTGCCCACCACACGCATACCCACCACAGGGGCACGGTCGAGGCAAGGGCCCAACCAGTAAGAGGTGGGATGACCTTAGAACAGAGAACCGCCTAGAAAACCATATCTCTAACAGAAGAAAAAAATTAAGCCGCTAAACACAAAACAGGTACAGTTTTTACTCTAAAACACATCTGATGGGGCGTCTTCCTGACATGAGCCATGCAGCAGAGAAACATGCCTTCTCTGTGGAGTCCTTCGAGAAGCACCACAGTGGCTGTGAGACCAACACTTACTCTGACCACGTAATTGAACCTGCGCACGTCCTGGATTGCACTTGAGAAGTCCAGGCGGTTAAAAGCTTCTCCCAGAGTGCAGTAGCCGTGCCTCTAGAAGCAGACATGGGACAGTTAAAGCTCAATGGATCAGTGACTTGGTCACAATGGGCCAAAGTTAATGTGAGTTAGTCTGTGCAAATTTTTTTTTTTTTTAATTTTGGCAAAGGACTTTTGTTTTTATTATGATGTCTTCCATACTTAGCTAAAGGAGAGTAAAATAGCAATACTAAATTTAGGTCATCTGTGCATAATCGAGACAGAATGCACTGACATGTTCATACCACTGCTGATACAACGACAGACATACATATTAAATATCTTGTTCGTTGCTGGTGTTGGGACACCTTGGGTGGGAGGGCAAAGTAAGACTAAAATCACAAAATAAGTGGAAGTATCCTAGGCTATGCAACTAGAAATACATAGACCAGGGGCTTGGCTGCTAGGAAGCTCATCCACGACAAATGTGTGTGTTGAGACTCTCAGTTCCTCTGCAGAAATCACACAGGCCTGCAGGTCTGAATGTCTGCCCAACACACAGGGTCAAGGCCAAGAGACACATGAGCGGCTGGGAGGAGAGGGTGGAGGGATGAGATGTGAACACGGGCACTTCCCAGACAGGGAGCAGGGGATGCCTAGTCCCCCAAACCCACAGGTCCAAGAATCAAAGAAAACAAATGAAACACAGGTAATTCTTTCTGAGCATTGAAAACACTGCCATCTTATTTCAGATGTTTTCCCTACATTCTGTATTGGTTTGTATAGATTTATTTGAACATTAGAGTTCAGGGGTCACTTTAAACTTGACCTTCTGTATTTGAAATATACAGAGACTTTCAACTAGAGTTGGGAAATACTGCAACAGAAATTATTTAATGTGATATTACATATTCAACGAAACAATACAAAATATGCTCTTAGTTATAATAGAATACTTACTTCTCTTGTGCTTTCTTTATGAACATAGATCCATTTTTCACGATAAAAACCTAGAATAAAAATTAACTTTGTTTGAAAATTTTTAGAATTATTTCAAAATGAATTTTTTCAGGAACTTAAAATAGTTTGAATATGCTAACAAAACTGTCTATTGTGTAGATACGAGATGCCTTTATGTGGCTATATGTGAACAGAATTGCTTTATTTAGTAACATCAGTTTAAGAAAAATATCCTTATGTGAAAAATAACTTGTTGCCAACTTTTAGTAACGTGGAAAAAGTAGTTTTACTAACCACTGCAGTAACATCAAAACATAGATCAGTATAAAAATGTGATTATTAATAAATTATTATGTACTCTAATAAAAATTTCTATTCTTGTCATTGCCGGTATACAAGGTCTGACAATTAAGTTTGCAAACTTGCCACTGTGTGCTTATGTTGGCAGCACTGTACAAACAACTCAATAAGGGGTCATATCCTTGGTACGTCTGTGTCTCACAGTTGTGTTCGTGTCGATATGTGGCAGTGTCTTGCTGAGTGGCGTTCATTATTGTTCTTGCATGTTTTGGTCAGAACTTGAATTCGAGCAATGAACAAACATCACTGATGAAGAGAAGTCAGGGTGGCCAATAACGAGCGGAACTGATGAAAACATTACAAAAAATCATCTAATTCTGCATCAAAATCATTGGCTGACTTTGGGAAGCATAGCAGACCATGTAAACATCAATAAAGAAACAGAAAAATCTTAACTGAAAACCTTGTCATAAGAAAGATGTGTGCGAAAAAGCAAAGGAGAGTCAAAGTTTGCAAAGACCTTTTGGAGAGGCAAGACTATATTTTGGGCCGTGTTATCACTGGTGATGAAGCATGGGTGTACCAACACGACCCTGAAACAGAGCATTAAAGTGCACAATAGAAGTCAACCAATTCTCCATGACCAAAAAAGCTCTGTCAGTCCAAATCAAGAGTCCAAATGATATTGCTAACCTTTTCTGTTTTCAGAGGGATGGTTCATTATGAATTTGTACCAAATGGACACACAGTCAACCAAGTTTACTATTTGGTAGTACTGAAAAGGCTGTGTGAAAAAGTTAGATGAAAACAACCTGAAGTTTTCACCAACAATTCATGGTTCTTGCATCATGACAATGCACCAGCTCACGCGGCACTGTCTGTGAGGGAGTTTGTAGCCAGTACACAATTAACTGTATTGGAACACCCTCCCTACTCACCTCATCTGGCCCCCAGTGACTTTTTTCTTTACCCGAAGATATAGGAAATAATGAAAGGAAGATATTTTGATGACATTCAGGACATCAAGAGTAATACAACAGCAGCTCTGATGGCCATTCCAGAAAGAGAGTTCCAAAATTGCTTTGAAGGTTGGACTAGGGGCTGGCATTGGTACACAGCTTCCCAAGGGAAGTCCTTCGAAGGTGACCACTGTAATATTCAATCAGGTATGAAGCACTTTTTCTAAGATGAGTTTGCGAACTTGTCAGACCTCACACAGCATTCAATTTAAATAACATTTTTCATGTAACTCAATCCCAAAGCTTCAGGGACCATGATGACTACTCCCCACAGGACCCAATCTCCTTCAGCAGAAAGACACATGCTGTTATTCACATGTCTGTATCATTTTTTATTTCATAAGATAGCACTGTCAAAGCAATTTAGTATGTGAACATATTCACCTAGTAAAATTAGTAATAAAAGTGATCTTACATTGAGTATTTGTGTCATCTCTACAATGGCGCTTTTTCCTTTTTTTAGATGCATGCTCTTCATTATTAAGTATTTCTTCATCTTCACTATTTAAGATTCTGCAATAAAGAAACATTTTATTAATTTTTTTTTTTTTTTTTGGTATGTGGATAGTTCCCTGGCTGGGAATCGAACCTAGGCCGCAGTGCCGACAGCACCAGCGACGAAGCCTTAAGCCACTACACCACCATGGAACTCCTTATTAAAATATTTTACAGGGGGATCTTTATTTGTTTTTTCTTTTGTAAAAAATGACAATAAATATTTGGTTTGCATTTAAGGACACCAAAATAAAAACATGTTAAAATCTGAAAGCAACCAGTTAAATTTCAAAGTGACACATTAAAGAATTGAAATGATAAGTCTCATGTTTAATATATTCTTTTTGTTTTGAGAAATCTGAGATTGGTCCTGGTTCTTTTGAAAATGTCATACTAGGAAGTGCTAACTAACCATGTTTTAGAATGTCCGTAGGGTTTTGATATACTCAACCCAGCTAGTTTCAAACTTCAAAATGCTTTATAAAAACACGGAGATCATAAACAAAACTACAAACACCCTGGATAACAGTTAAGGTGACAATATGATGCTCAACACTGACTAATGATTTGCCATATCCCTGATCCACTGTGGAGTAAACACTCAACATTTCTGTTTATCACCTACACTTTCAAAGACTTAACTGGAACTACTCCTGTACTGTAGCACTTTATTATTAAATAAGCATCAACCAAACAATGCAAACTGTAAAGGCACTTAACTGAAACCAGATGAAGTAGAACATTTATTTTCCCGTTTTTAAATACATCTAATTGAAAGCTTTCCCCATTTTTTTCTTTTAATGAAACAAGGAAATAAAAACATAAGGCAATAATTAATTAACTTGAATACATTTTCTTTTAAAAATACAGTTTCTTCCTTACAGTAAACAGCAATCTACCCCTCAAAACTATAGATGCACCCACTTTGCATCTTCAGCACACTGATAACGGAGTTGTTAACGGCTGCGACAAGGAGGGGCTCTGGGGAGCTGAGCCAGCTGGCGAGGTCATGGGCTGACTGACGCTCAGAGACAAGGGAGGGGCATGGCACACAAGCTCCTTCCACAACCAGTATTTGCTTTCAACAAAAACAACTGCATCTGCCAAATGCGTCTATTTATCACTGTCAGAATAAACTTAACAGCACTGGCAATAGTTATAAATCATCAAGACAAGCAAAAGTCCACTTAGAACAACAACACAACATTCAGTGGCAGGCGTTAAGTAACACCAATCCTTGGAAATTGGTTTCATATTTAATCTTATGCTAGTTTGTCGTCACTGATCTCAAATACTGAATATAGAAGCTTTCAAATCTGAGCAGCATTTCTAACAATAATCACAAACACACAAGGAAAAAAGCAGAAATACACTGTCAGAAACAATGTCACAGAAATGAAACTCGGGTACATGAGAGCAAAGAGCTGATGACATCTGCTCAGGAGAGTGGGGACAAGCATGGCGTGTGTCAGCTAGGGGCATGGAAGCATGGACATGTGGAGCAGAGAAGAGGAATTGGTGAACGCAAGACACACCTGCCCTGCCCCACTGTGCCTGGGATGGCAAGCCCTCAGGCTGTCCATCGTCTGGAGGACAGTCCCATTGGCTTCTGGCTGACATGCAGGCAGGGCAGGTGGACAGTGGTTCCCTCAGGACTCCCGACACCAGTGGACACCGAAGATGGAGTGAACCTGTTTGGACTGGTGTGGGTAGTAAAGGAGTTCACTAGACTTCACCAGAAAGCCTGGGGACTATGTCAGACATAGTACCATGTCTGAGTCAACATATGATACTCAAAGAAAATGGCTACTTTTAAGGAAACTTAGTTGCTATTTTTAAAAAGTATTTTAAACAAAAAAAAGCACCACATTTTTTGGTGGTAGTTATAGTGTCAGGTAGAATAAAAAAAGTAAAAGTGGAGAAAGAAAATGCTTCCAAATTTAAAATACAATATGTAAAAATGTTAATTAAACAGACCTGAAGGTTGTGCCACAATATATTCAAAGTGTTAAAAAAACAAACAGCCAACCAAGAATACTCTACCCAGTAAAGTTGTCCTTCAGTATTGAAGGAGAGAGAATGAGTTTTGCAGACAAACAAAATAAAAAAGGAGTTCACTGTCATTAGACCAGCCTTACAAGAAATGTTAAAGGGACTTCTTTAACCTGAAAGGAAAGGGTGCTAAACAGTATCAGAAAAATAAAGTATAATCTCACTAGTAAAGGTAAATAAATAATAAAATTCAGATAATGTTGTAAAGGTGGTAGGTTAATTATTCTTAAATCCAGTAGGAAGGTTAAAAGACAAAAGTAGTAACAATAACTGTAACTATAAAAATGTGTTAATGGGTCTACAAGATTAAAACATGTAAACTGTGACAAGAAAAAACTGTAAGACATGGGGGGAGATGTAGAGTACGTTCAAATTTACATCATTAAAATATAATTAAAATATAAATAAAAATATATTAAAAATATAATAATCTATTATAATATAAAATAGACTATTAGAAATACGTTGTTTTAAGTAAGCCTTGTAGTAAACACCAAGGGAAAAAAAACACTAAGCAAAAAATAAATAAATAAATAAAAAGAAAAGAATCTAAGCATAGCACTAAATAAAATCATCAAACCACAAAGGAAGAACAAAGGAACAAAGGAATTACAAGTCAGAAATCAATGAACAAAATGGCAAGAAGTATACACCTATCAATAATTATTAAATTTTCCAAGCAAAAGACATACAGTAGATGAATAGGTAAGAAAAACAAGACCAATGTATATGGTTCCTACAAGAGACTCACTTCAGATTAAGGACACACATACATTGAAAGTGAAGGGATGGGAAAACTATAGTCCATGCAAATGGAAACCAAAAAAAAGCTGGGGTCACTATAATTACATCAAAAATAGACACAACAGGCTTTAAAACAAAGACTGTATGTAGTAAGAGACAAAGAAGGTGATTATGGAATGATAAAAGGGTCACTCCAACAAGAGGATATAATGCTTGTAAATACTTATGCATCCAACACAGGACCACCTAAATAAATAGAACAAATATTAACAAACCTAAAAAGAGACATAAAGAGCAATACAAATTACACTGGCAGCAATGGGCACATTGTTTGTATAGTGCTAGCAATGTAAGCACACGGTGGCAAGTTCACAAACTTAATTGTCAGATTTTGGATGTGATGACAGCTCTGATAGCCATTCCAGAAAAAGCATTCCAGAACTGCTTTGAAGGGTGGACTAGGCACTGGCATTGGCGCATAGCTTCCTAGGGGAGTCCTCTGAAGGCAACCATAGTGATATGCAGCAATGAGGTGTGTAGTTACTTTTTCTAGGATGAGTTCAAGAACTTAATTGTCCAACCTCATATACCAAAACTTATGGGATGAAGCAAAAGCAGTTGTGAGAGGGTGGGTCATTGTGATAAAATGCCTAATCAATAAACATCTCAAACAACCTAACTTTATACCTCAAGGAAGAAAAAGAACAAAGTTGAATGTTAGTAATAAAAAGGAAATAAAGGCCAGAGCACAAATAAATGGAGACCAAAAAACAAAAAACAAAACAAAACAGAAGAACAGAGCAATGAAAGCAAGGGTTGTTTTTTCTAAAAACATAAACAAAAATGACAAACATTTAGCTAGACTCACCAAGAAAAGAAGACTCACATAATATCATGAAATAAATGAAAAAGGAGTTGTTACAACTCATACCACCAAAATACAAAGGATCATCAGCAACTACCATGAGCAAACACACACCAATAATTTGGACAACCATAGAACAGATAGCCACGTTCTACAAACATACAACCTACCAACACTGAATCATGAAGAGAAAATATAAACAGATGGGTTACTAGTAAGACTGAATCAATATCCAAAAATCTCCCAACAAACAAATGTACAGGACCAGATGGCTTCACTAATGAATTCTACCAAACATTTAAAGAATTACTATCATTCCTTCTCACACTCTTCCAAAAATTAGAAGAGTAAACACTTCCAAACTCATTTTACCAGGCTGGCACTGTCCTGTAAACAAAACCAGACAAGTACACCACAAGAAAAAAATTATCTGCAATATCCCTGATGAACATAGATGCAACATCCTCAACAATATATTAGCAAACTGAATTCAACAATAAATTAAAAGGATCAGACATCATGATCAAGTGAGATGTATTCCCAAATGCAAGGAAGGTTCAATACTGGCCAATCAGTCAATGTGATAAACCACATTCACAAAATGGAGGATAAAATGACAGGATTATCTCAACAGATTCAGAGAAAGCATCTCACAAAATTCAATACCCATTCATGACAAACATTCTCAACAAACTGGGAATAGAGAGAACACATCTCACCATAACAAAGGCCATATATGACAAGCCTACAGCTAATATCATCATACTCAATGGTGAGAAGCTGAGCGCTTCTCCTCTAAGACCAGGAACAAGATAAGGATACCCACTCTTACTCAACAGAGTAATGGAAGTCCCAGGCAAAGCAATTAAGCAAGAAAGAGAAACAAAAGGCATCCAATCAGAAAGGAAGAAGTAAAACTGTCACTATTTGCAGATGGCATGATATACAGAAACTCTAAAGATGCCACACAAAACTCTTAGAATAAATGAATGCAGGAAAGTTACAGAACACAAAATCAATGTACAAAAATCTGCTTGCATTTCTATACACTAATAACAAATGATCACTTCTGAAAGGGTTTTGGAATTCAAGTTCCAGTCACGACTACTTCTTTGGTTCCATGTGGGGGTTGAGGGCAGCAGACTGGTTCTGGAGTGGCTGGAGGTCAGAGTTCTCTCCTCTGCACACACTTCAGCTGCCTGACTTGTGGGTTGGGCTGTTCTCTCTGAAAGGCAACTCAACCTCAAGGCCCTGACCATTTCTCCTGTAAATGGTCAAATTCCATAATCACTCCAATTGAAACCTGCCCAGCCAGCACTTGTAGACACTACCCTGGTCCTGTCCTGAGAACAGAGAACAGGGAGGGAGACTGAAGCCTCGCCTCCTCTCTCCTTGCTGGTCAACTTCACAATAAAAGCCTTTTCTTCTCTCAAAGGCTGGCACCATATATTGGCTTCTGTGAGCTTCTGGCCGCGAGCCCTTGCTTGTTGACAAAAATCAGCATCTCTGTATGGGTACCAGGCAATCTACTGGGCTCAGTCTGTAGCTAAACAGCTTGTGTCCTCACACTAGCCTTGTGTGTGGACAGTTCTCAGCCAAACTACAAGTCACAGAACTCCCCAGTAACTTGAAAAATAGGTAAGACATAAATGTAAACCAGCCTCTTACAGGACCTGGCTCTGCTCAGCGGTAACTTACATGCCATGATTGATGTTACGCTGGTTACTCTCTTTTTCCAGTTCCTGACTCCAGGATTCACACCTTTTCCAGCCATCTTCTGTTTTAATCCAACTCCATCCAGGAGATCTCCAGTCCTGACCCAAAAATGGCATAGTTCTCCTATAAAAAAAGATAATTTATGTTAAAATTGTATGTGTAATTAGCAAAAGTTTCTTTTCACTTAGAACATTCATTAATTAAAAAAAATTAAGTTCTTATTTAATATCTAAATGTCTGCATAGGCCTTAAATGCTGGCTAGACATGGGTGATAAAGTAGTGAAGATAACGTAGTACCTCAGTAGGACTAAGATGATGAGCAGGGATAAGCATGGCTGGACTTATGAGCCCAATATTGCACATGTCGTGAAGTTTACCAGAGGTGACATCCCAGCTCACACCTGAAGAACAGGAGGTGTTGTGGGAGTGAGGAAGAACAGGCAGCATTTCATCAACAGAAAACTCTCTTCACCAGAAATCAGCAGCAACAGAACTTGAAACATATTCCTAAGCTGTACGGAGCTCACTTCAGTGGAAGCTTACAGTGGAAGCTGAGTGGGGAGCGGCTAGAAGTGAGAGTGATTCAGGGAGAGAGCCAGTCAAAGGAGGTGGAGGGCTGAAAGAGGAACTTCAGCAGTGTGCGAACAGTGCAGAACAGTGCATCTAATCAGGCTCACCCTGTGAACAGACTGCGGGGAGTGGACCTGGAAGGAAAAATAGTTAGGACTGGAGGCTACTGGATGCTGGCCTTTACAACGTGAGAGATGGGCTGCAATTGGAGTAGCAAGAAGAGATTCTGGAAATTTTTAGGAGGCACAGGCAACAGCAACCAAGGGGCTTCCATTGTTTGCATTCTTTTTTGCTCTCTCGTTCACTGACTCCAGGAGAAGGACCACGGAGAAAGGGACGGTGCCAGACTGGCTGTTTTGAGGGGAAATCCGAGACGATAATCCTGATTTTGATTTTGGACACGTGGCTGCAGTAAGAAATACAGAAGAGGTGTTGATTTCAGTTCAGGAAATGCCTATTTAGGTTTGTTCTGCTTCTGAGGATAGCGACTATATGAGTCTCTGGGAATAAAAACCAAGACTCAAAAATTATGAAACAGACATTACTTTCATAAAGTTTACAAATTGGTGAGATCAAGGCCTTAATACCACCTCTTCCAGTGCCTCAAATTGCCTTCCTTTAGATCAGTGGTTCCCAACCCCCACTGTGTGTTACGTCTAGGAAGCTTTTAAAGAATACAAGTGCTGAGCCCCATCCCAGACCCATTTCATGTGAATGTTTGTGGTGATGGCTAAGTCTTTTTTTTAAAGCCCCACTAGCGGTTCTCAAGCACAGCAAGGGCTAAGAACTGCCTCAGTTGTTCACATTACTGATTCAGTGTCACTGCCCCAGAAGGGCTTCCCTGGGCACCAGTCCCAGCAGCTCCCTGTCCAGTCCCATGGGCTCTGTGCCATCATCCAGTGAGTAACCTCATAGAAGTACCTGCTGTCTGGAATTACTTATATGTTTAAATGTCTGTCTTCCTCCAAAAAATGCAATGTCTTGTTCAACTCTGTATTCCAATCAGTTCGAACAGTGCCAGCCAAGCACACAACAGGACTGCAAGACCACTGAATGAAGTACGTGCATATACCAATCCATGGCCCAGGGGACAGAGTAAGGCTGGAGAGCACGACAGGAACATGGCAAGCACTCAGACAGCGCTCAAGGCCATGGAGCGATGTCACAGACAGGATGTATGGAGTAGGAGAAGGGAGCAAGGAAGACACTTGAAGGAAACAAACCTTTTAGGTACAAGCAGATGAAGATGAGCCAAGAAAGGAAATGGACAAGGAAGAGACATAGAGGTTGAGGAAAAGGTAGGAACTCAAGAAAAAAATTTATTTTAAGAAAGAAAAGATTGACAAAGAGGAAAATGTTATAAAAAAGCCAGTATTTTAAGAACTGAAAGTATACATGGAATTTACCTATAAAATGATAGCTGATAACCAAAAATAGTTTCAGTAAAGTAATGTATTATATTGCTCTCATGTCCAAAGTAGATGGAGTATTAAACTAATGTGGAATATTTATATTATAGAGTACATGAGAGATGAAACTGCTCCAATACCATCTCCCAACTATATTTAGTATAACTAACAAAAAAATGGTTATACTGGCTTAGAGACAAAAAAGTTTTCAGAAGAAAATTATAAGTCTTCAACAATATTCCTGGCTGATTCCTAAACCAATAATTTTCCCTTGTACCAAGAGAATCTTCTAAACTAATTTATAATTAGAAAAAATATTTTTCAGTCATATACTGAGTACCTTAAATTCTTCCTTTAGAAGAGACTTAAAAACCATTGCTTAACTCTTAACACTATTTCAATTAAGCCTCATGTCACGGGCTTATTTCACAACCTAAAATGCAAAAGCCACCACCCATGTCCAGCCAATACACAGAACTGTCTAAGACTGTCTTCAACAGTATGCATCTGATTTTCATGAAGCTTCAGATACAGGCCATGGAACACTAACACAGAAGAAGTCGCATGATGTAATGACGCTTAAATGGCAAACTTAATCTTGTAAAAAACATGTAAGAGAAAAATATCTGTTAGGACCATCTCTGAAAACTGTCAAAGTATCTCTCAATATCACACTGAAACTTCAGATTCAGAATTCTGTGACTTATAAAAAAAAAAAAAGGTGGCAGGGAGTTCCCTTGTGGTGTAGTGGCTATGCTTCAGTGCTGTCAATGTTGCGGCCTGGGTTCAATTCCCAGCCAGGGAACTACCCACATAAAAAAATAAAAATAAAAAAAAAGTGGCAAATGTGCAGAATATTGCTAAATTAACCAAACACAGGATGACTTCCCAATGAGCACTGAAGCACACACTAAACACATTATGCCACATGTCTCTTTCCTGTCTAGCTAAGGAATTAAAAAAACAACAGGAAAATAAATGAGATATCCCGCACACAATATAAAGTGTAAACATATTTAAAATGTAGACATGTGCAATTTTGTAATGCAAGTGCTAAATGAGTAATAAAGAGAATAACTCAAAGAAATTCAGAATACAGAACAAATCATTTGGGAAACTTCTGAAGAGAAACTGGGACATGAGCTTGGTCTTAAAGCATCATTAGCTCTTAAGTGAGGAGAGGCAAGGAAAAGGACAGCAATCGCAGGAACAGTAGGTAAAACAGCCATGAAGATGGGAGGAAAACATGTGACACAGTTGAGGACAATAAGCAGAATAGGTTGGCTGAAACAGAGCAATCTACAGGAGGCTGAAAGGTAGCAGCCAAGGAAGGTGACTAGAAGCCAGCTCACAAGAATGTTTACTATCAAAAGTATTTGGACTTTATTCTCTAAACAATAAAAAGTTTTGGAACTATGTGTTGAGAATTTGCCAGGGCCTGTAGGATAGACAGAACGGGAGAATGAACATAGAAAGAAGAACTAATGAGGCAGCAGAAACTCCTTGCCGACAACTCAGCTAAGAAAAATCTTTTAAAACCACGACACACAAACACTGCACGTAGCTGTTTAGAGTTAATGTGCTTACATTCAGACCTCTTAAGCAAGCCCTGTTGCATTTACATAGTTCAGAGTCAGCTCGGTGTTTCCGGTAAGATAATCAATTCTTTTACAACCACCAAAACTCTACAGACACTTCATTTTCACTCTTCAGAAATGAGTCCAGTTGGCCTGAATTTTTCAGCTGCTAAGTGTTAGCTACTTTCACTCTCTCCATGGAACGGAAGGAGCAAAAGCAGCTAAATGGACCATGGAAATAAAAGTAGTACATTTCCAAGGTTTTTATTTTCAACAGAGGAAAACATTTCTTTCACTGTAGGTGTGTTTATTGCAGAGATCTGCCACATTATGTTCTCTGGATTACAATGAAGTTTTATTTTAAAGTACAATCTCATACAGATCATGAACTGAAAAGCAGATTCTGGAAGCCGAGTTATTATAAACAATAACAAAAAAGCCATGGTGTGGGGTGGGGGACAAAGACAAATTGCAATTTGAAAGGCCTGGGTCTCAAATTTTCAAAAATATTCCCAACCTGAAGCATCTTTTAGAATGAGAATAACCCATCACTTTTTGAGAATTTATGTATCTGTTCTGCTAAAGTCTTGAATTGTTAGGTTTTTTAAAGTTTATTTTAATTAAATTTACCTTTGAAAATTTCGAAATTAAAAAAATAACTAGAAATTACTCCTGAAAATTAAGTGTAAGAGCAAGTACTCAAAAAGGGTGACTAGTCAGTGTGAAATAGTAAAATGTGCAATGTTATGCGCATTTTATATCAACTGACATCAGACAGCACAAGGGGCTGCACAACTGTAAATCTCCCTAGTCTGTACTTCATATGGCAGGACATGGGATCACTGCAGAACAGGGCTTCAGGAAGCTCATTCGTCAGTAGAAATTCCTGACATGAGAGTCAACTAATGAAGGAATGTCTTTCAACAAGCAAACTTTTCGTTAACTGATGATAATAACAGCAGCAAACATTTATTAGATTTCAGAATCGGTTATGCATTACTCTAAACAACATACCTAAATTATTATGTAATCCATACACTACCCTACAAGGCAGGAAATGTTCTCAACACCATCTTGTAGGTTTAATTCTCTCTTTTATAGATGTGAAGATACTGAAACCCAAACTTCGACGGAGCTGGCATTGACACTCACGGGCTCTCACTCCCAGGTCCATGCCCTGTCACTACAACAGCAATTTCCAAACACCCAATGAAAACAGGTATTATGAAATTGCAGTTTTTTACATTATATATATTACATGTCACCAGAAATGATCTAAAGTAATAACTGGTTTAAATATAAAAACACTGACAGGGAAAAAGGACAGGAAACAATTCCTAATAAAATTTAAAAGGCTACATGTATTTTTCTACTTGTTTTTAAGTTAGGTGGAAAGGAAATAGATTAACCAGTTCACAGCAGTATGGAAACGCTTAAGTGCTGAACCAGAGCCAGAGCTACAAATGCTATGAACACCTGAGAACAAACAGGTTATAAAGAAAACAACAGTGAGGCAGCTTCATAGAGGAAGAAAGCTGGCAAAGGAGTCTTCTCCCTCTTGTTTATTTTTCATCACAAAATTTGAGAAAATAATTTTCATTGTTCTAAGAGTAAGGGGCACTCCATGCGACACGCATTCGACCTTTGCTGGTTTCTTTTCCGCACAAGCTTTGCAAGCAACCTGGGGTCACGCCGTTCGGGTCGCAGGTGAAGACGGGTCATCAGGGTGAGAAGACTCGGTGCAGGGAGGAGGCGGCCGGCGCGCTGAGGGCGGAGGCGCGGAGGGGGACACCGCCCCCGGCCGCGGCTAGCACGGGGCAGCGGGGAGGGGCGCGCAGGGACGAGAGGACGGGCGCTTCCCACGGGGCTGACCGGAGGGGCCCGGAAGGCAAGGAGCGGAACGCCACAGGCCCGAGTTCTCCGCCTGAGTCCGAAAAGCCGAGGGAGAGGCACGGGGACGCAGGCAGGGGAGCCGCACATCCAGAAGCGCCAGCTGTGAACGGCGGCGGGGGCGGCGGGCGAGGCGGCGAGGAGGGCTGGGGGGCAGGCCGAGCCGCAGCCCGGGCAGCACGCGCGCGTGAGAACCGGGGTCCGAGCGCGGCAGGCGCCCGCGGAACGGCGAGGCCCCCAGGGTGGGACGGGCGGAGGCGGAGGCGAAGGCGCCCAGGGCGAGCAGCAGTGAGCGCAGGCCCGCAGGCCGCCTGGAGCCCCCCGCCGCGCCCCGTCCGCCGCAGAGGCGCGAGCCCGGAGCTGCCAGCCCCTGTCCCTACCTGGCGACCCGGAGGCTCCGTCCCCGCGGAGCGCCTACCGCCTCAGCCTCCTCAACGGGCCGCGGCGGCGCGGCGCGGGCTTATTGCCGGAAGTCACCCGCGGCCTACCGGGGAGCGCTGTGGAGAGTCCCCGCCCCCGGCCGCGCTGATTGGCGACCTTAGCTCCACGTGACTTATGTTTCACCTCCCCACCCTGTCTCCGAGGCCGCGTGCGCACGCGTGCGCAGTGGGCTTCCCTCCCCTGCCGGCGAGTGTACCGCGCACGGAGTGCGGAAGCCGGAATGCGGCCCGCGTGGGGCGGAGGAGTCACGCGTGGGGCGGACACCCAGGGAACTCGTATGTGTTCACACCAGAGGGGCAGGGAAGGGCTGGAATTGGTGTGTCCTTCGGAGTACCTGCATCCGATGACCGTCTGGAATGCGGCCGGGTACCCAAATAGTTTCCCAACCCAACCACTGCGGAAACGGTCTGCACTTCAGAAGCGCAGCGGGGAGTCACCCCCAAGCCTGTGCACCTGATTACTTTACACATTTAGCTTTAAGGCTAGTTCTTCCTACTTATAAGCAAATTCGAATGTTGTTCACAGCTTTCTAGCAGGTTGCGAAGTTCTGGAGGGTCAGCTTCCACTTGGGGGTTTTCCCCACAGCGGGAGGGGCTAGGTCACTGAGTCCGGCTGCAGAGTTCCGATCACAGTGGTAAGAACCCGCGCTCGAAGGAGCCGGCTGGGGTTGGGATTCAGGAGTGGAGGCGTCTGTGTGAAGTAAGACCTCACAGGAGAAAGGCAGGCCGCAGCAGTACTTACCACGCAGGATTTTTATAAGCGTTAAATGAGCCAACATGCAAAATACTTAAAGCTGTCGTGTGCACAGTGAGCAATATGTATTTGATTTTAGTACTTTATGTGTTTTTCATATTTAGAACATTGCAGGAAGCATATAGTAGGTATTCATATTTCGGAAAAATATTTTTGTAGATTGTTGCTGATGTGTCTATTACAAGTGTTAACTGTATTCTTTTAAAATAACGTCCCTGCCTTCCCCATGTCTAATACTGAGTGTTAAGTGAGTGGCCCTGGTTGCGGGGCGCTGCAGCTAGCTGCTCGTTCCAACGCCACACGTGTTAAGCTGTTCTGGGAAGTTCATGGGGCGCTCTGGGCCGGATGAAGTAGTTTTCCAAGGCTGCTGGAGGACTGGGAGGATGATGGAACAGGGAAATGGCAGCGCCTGGATACTCCATTTGCCCAGAGACAAAACATGATGTGAATTCCACTGCTGCTATCCTTTTCTGTCAGAGGTTCTCAAAGCAATTCTGGTTAAGCAAAGGTTAATGGAGAACTTAATCTGCTGTTAAATTTGGCTAAACCCACAGACATCCCCCACCCACCCACCCACACACAATCTAAATGTCAGCTCAAAGTTTCTCTTTGAGAAGCTGGGACAGTAAATCCTGAATGCCAGTGTAGTGGGACTACATAAACCTGTACTCCATCCCTCTCACATTAACCATCCCTTCTTTTGCCTTTCTGTTCTCTCTGGGTGAGTTCCTCAGCGTTATCCTCTAACCCTTCCAACCATGCAGCGGTTCTTAACCTGTGGGTCGTGACCCCTTGGAACTGTATTAAAGGGTTGCAGCATTAGGAAGGTTGAGAATCACTGCGACTATAGGCTGACCTCAGAGACACTGCAGGTTGGCTTCCAGACCACAGCAATAAAGCGAGGCATTATCTTTTTGCTGGTGGAGGGTCTGGCCTTTAATTTGTAAGAAACACATCTGTGAAGCACAATAAAGCACAGTGCCACAAAATGTGTGCTTGTATTTTTACTTCTGTACTGTAGACTTAATTTCCATGAGTCCATCCTACTCATTAATGATTTATTGAGCATGGCTTCATTTGGACATAGACCGCCCCTACATCCCTTGCTCTCTCTCCCCCAAGAGCCAGTAAGTTTCCTGCACCCTGATTTCCTGCTGTGCTTCTTAGGGAACTGACCCAACAACAAACCTGAACGTGACACTCTATGATTGTGATGGTCTATGCATCGCAAAGGCAAGCCTGCCAGTGTCCTTGCAAAGCCACAGTATATAATTAATTCATGGCTTAGGAAGTGGTTTGGGATCATTCGAGTCAGAAAGGTGTGAGAGCTGTGTTTTGCACTACTTGGGAACTCTGATCCAACAGTTCAACTTGAGGCTTGTAGCAACAGTGAATATACAGGACTGCACTTTGGGGTTAGAGACTTTTTATTTTTTAGTAAAATGCTTCCATTGTTCAGGGAGTTAAAGTCTTAAATTTGGTACTTTCTTTCCCCGTACAATTTTAGTTTACGAGGTGTGATAAAAAATACAGGGAATGTTTAAACAGAAAACTTATTATAGTAATCCCCCTCAAAACACTTCCCTTTGTTTCAAACACTTATCCCATCGCTCTGAAGCAGTTCTCGAAGTCCTCTCTTGTGTCTTTAGCTGCACTGTTGTGGCTGCCTCAATGTAACCGGGCCGATGAATATTACAAATGTTGTCTTTTTAATCCCATTCCTGAGATAATGCCAGGTCATCCATGTCTTAAGCCATAAAGCAGAGGCAGGTGTCTAGGCTGAAAGTAGCCAGGTTTCTGGATAATGGGGACCCAGGCAAGAATGGAACAGCCCAGGCCCAGTCGCACTCAGCTTATACTCGAGTGGCAAATGGTGACACTGAAGTGACGGGAAGGGGCCTGACAGATAGGATAAGGTCATATTTCATTCTAAATTCCACTGGATGCCAACAGTCATGCAAGCAGTAAACATTTACTGAGTGCACCTACTACATCTAAGCAATATCCTGGGCTATAGAAATGTTCCCTGCTCTTTGGAATGTTACTATATGTGTCTGGACGTCCTGGGCCTGGAGAGCAGATGGCAGAAAGACAGCATGGTGCTGAAGAATGACCCACAGCTGTCGGCTTCATGCTCACAGCAGGCAGGGCAGCTGCACTGCGGGAAGTGTGGGTGTGGACCAGTAGGTCCGTGTTCCTGACGGAGCAGAACTCCATTGGTTAGCTGGCTGCACACCAGGCAGCAGCTGGGTGTGGGGCAGAAAGCAGGCTCTTACCACTCCTACCCACTGTCCACCCAGGAAGCCCGCAGTTATACCCACCATACTTCTGGGGATTTGTTTTTCCCTTCTGTTCCTTATCCTTCACCTTCATGGAACGTATTTCAAGGTACAGAACTGTCTTTCTTTGTGAGCAGTTGTTTTTTTGGTAGAGGCGTATTTGGATCCCCTTCTCACTTCTTTTGGGGTATATTCTGTATTTTGTTTGTAGTTACAATGAAGGATAGGTATGTCCTAAAGTTATAACACTATATTTTAAATTGGTATCAACATAAATCACGTTAAAAGTCTACTCCTTCATAGCTCTGCTCTGCTCCCCTCCCCCTTCCCGTTATTACCATCCTGATCATGGATCACTTCTGTGATTGTGGTTGGTCTATACGGAATAGGTATGTTCTTTTCACAAAGGGGGTCTGGCTTACCAGAGATGATTGTGGAGATACACATGTGCACAGCTGCTCTGAGGATCCCAGTGTGCTGCCAGGTGCCTGCTCTCGCTGTTCCTGACACACTGCAGACAGCTCTCCAGGCCCAGGGACAACAAAGTGTTGTCAGAGGTGGCCTCAGAAAGCTTCCTTGGTCCATGTGAACTTCTAGAGATATTTCTAAGTCCCGTCCAGGTAACACCAACTACAACAGATCCGCTGGAAGCTGGAGCAGGGCTGTCCTCTGGGCCTCCAGACCCAAAGACCACAACATTATCTGTCCACTTGGGGCCTAAGAACCTCTCCTGTCCCATGAAAGGCTAAGAGAGGCCACTGTCCTTGTCCTCTTAGGTTGGCAGGAAAGTGGGGTAGACAGGCTTGGACAAAGAGGGTGGGGCCACAGACAGGGCTCACCAGGGAAATAGCAAGGGCAGGGAGAGGGCTTAAAAAGTGTGGCCGTTGTGAGCAGGCTTATGGCTCCCCTGCTGTACCCGCAGGTGTTTCTGGGCCTATCACCCTACACTTTTGCCTTGGGACTGCTACTTCACAGTGGCTGTAGTCCTTCCCCTGGTGAAGGACTCAGAACCTTCAATCCACAGACCTCATGGGTTTTCAACCTTGAATCTCCATAACTCAGACCCCAGCCTTCAGCCCAAAGTTCTCAACAACACTCCCCTCAGATCCTCACTCTCTGAACCATTCAGACCCAGGATTCTACTTCCCCACTGATCAGGATTTGGCCTGGCCCATCTCCAAAGCCCCAGTGGGGCCCACAGGCCTAACTCCACTGCTAGTTTCACTTTTCATGGGCCCCCAAAGTGCTCAGTTGGCCTCTGCCTAACTCACTGGTGCTCCATGAGTAATGACTATTGAACTGATGCCAGGCACTTCACACACCCTCTGAAATACAATAATGACACACACTAATCCAATAGTTACAACACCCTGAACACATGCAAACCCTCACACACATGCTCCAAATGACCACACATAAAACATAACACGTTATATTCAATCACATGTGAACCTTTCACACAGACGCCATAAAAACCTATATCCTCCAAGTCATACAAACATCAAGGAAACACATCTCTACGCAGATTATATAATGACCATGTGCCTGCTGACCACATACAATTGCTGACACACATTCATTAAAGGGAAATCTGGCTGTGCTAGTGTGTGCTTTGAGAATGGAGCATTCCACATTTTAATAGCAACAAGAGAAAGACACATGGCAGAGGAAGAAAATGTAATCAGAGTTCCTTCAAAGCCCATCAGAGTTGGTTCTTATAGTGTATCACATGGTGAAAGAAACATGGTTTGGGTGTCTGATATAATTGCATCAACCAAAAATTAAATTAGGAGGGTACAGATAATTAAACCAGGTTCCCATGAGAAAGCATCAAGGTTTTAATGTGATTCCACATTGCTAACTGTGGCCTTATGGTCATTATTATTGTCAAAATTCAGATTATACACATTAGAAAAAGATGAATCATTTTTAAAACAATTCCAGGGTAAAATATTTCACTAAATATAGTATTAACATAATTAAAACATGGTTTTGTATCCTGTATGTTTTAGTTCACATTTGATATTTTATAATTGACTGAATTTAACCAACATATTAGTCACCACCACCAATGCTTGCATTTTTTGTTTTATTTTAGTTTGATCTTATTGTTTCTTCTAAAGTTCTGCATTCAATACTCCCAAAGTGGTTCACAATTGTGCATTTTATCCTACATATTTTCAAAAAAAAAATTTGGGGGGGATATAATTCTGAATTTTTTTGAATTGTTTGCTCAGGGGTTCTTTTAGAAAATTTTTTCCAGTCCAGTTTCTAATGTGAAATCTGCCTAAATGTTCATTCATTTTCTCCTCAGGAACGTTTTCTTTTCAGTGTGAGATCATTTGTGTTGACTAGGAAATGTATAGTCACCGAAAAGATTCCTTCATTTGTGACACTGAGGGTATTGCATATAGTATGAATCCTGATGTGTTTTACAAGTGTTGCTCTATTAATAAAATAACTTTATACCATTTTTCATAGAATAACTTACTCAGCATAGACTATCTGCTATTCTTCAAGATTTGTGCTCCTAGTAGTGTGTTACTGACACTAAATTTTCTTGTGCATACTAAGAATAGTGCTAAGCTGAATGAGAGTGCACAATGATTACACATATAGAACTTCTCTCCTGTGTACTTTACTGTTTTAAAGAATAAACTATAAATAATGATATTTCTACATTGATGACATATGTAGAAGTTCTATGACATGTGATTTCTCCATTTTGTTTAATTGTTGCAAATATGTATAAAGATTCTTCCACATTCATTCCATTTGCAGTTTGAAGTCCCCCAGGTCATATATTATTTCCCAGGTCAGTCACTGTCTAAATAGATGCCAAACATATGGATTCTCTCCATTTCAAATTCACCTCAACTAAATGAAATAATAAGGATGAAGAAGGGCCCTTACAAATTGATTAAAAACATAGTGTTTCTTTAATGTGTAAGTCCTGAAGAGTATTTAGAGTTGGAAACTATGAGTGATGAGTTTTCCACATTTATAACTTTTATAGTATGAGTTCTTCCGTGTTGTCTAAGGTTAAAATATTTACTGAAGGATTTTCCACATAGATAACATTTATATGGCTTCTCTCCAGTGTGAATTCTCTTATGCAGTCCAAAATTGTAACTTCTATTGAAGGCTTTACCACATATATTGCACTCATATGGTTTCTCACCAGTGTGAGTTCTCTCATGCCGTCTAAGTACAGAAGAGTGATTAAAGGCTTTTCCACATAGGCTACATTCATATGGTTTCTCTCCAGTGTGAGTTCTCTCATGTCGTTTAAGAACAGAAGAATCAGTGAAGGCTTTCCAACAAAGATGACATTCATATGGTTTCTCCCCAGTGTGAGTTCTCTCATGTCGTCTAAGGACAGAAGATTCAGTGAAAGCTTTTCCACACAGACGACATTCATATGGTTTCTCTCCAGTGTGAGTTCTCTCATGTTTTCTAAGGTGAGAACAATGAATGAAAGCCTTCCCACATAAGTGACACTCATGTGGTTTCACTTGAGTGTGAGTTCTCTCATGCTGTCTAAGGTAGGAAGTTTTACTGAATGTCTTCCCACAAAGATGGCACCCATATGGTTTCTCTCCGAAGTGTGTTCTTTCGTGTTTTCTAAGGTCAGAACAATGAGTGAAGGCTTTTCCACACAGATGACATTCATGTGGTTTCTCTCGGGTATGAATCATCTCATGGCGTCTGAGGTTATAACTTTTACTGAAGGCTTTTCCACATAGAGGGCATCCATATGATTTCTCTCCAGTGTGTGTTCTCTCATGTTTTCTAAGGTCAGAACAATGAGTGAAGGCTTTCCCACATCGATGACATCCATGTGGTTTCACTCCAGTGTGTATCATCTCATGTCGTCTAAGGTTAGAACTTTTACCAAAGGCTTTCCCACATACATGGCATTCAAATGTTTTTTCTCCATTTTGAGTATTATTGTGTTGTCTAACAGCAGAACTCTGAATCAAGGCATTCCCATGTTGAGGACATTCATATGATTTACTTTTAGCATCAATTTCTTTATGTTGATTAAAGTAACTGAAGGCTTTTCTAAATTCTTGGCTGATATGTGGTTTCTTTCCCCTGTGAGGGATTTCATACCGAGTCAATGTTAAGATTTCATTAGAATTTTCTCCTAAAACATTACATTTGAAAGGATCCTCTTGATTGTGAAATCTCTGCTTTTTGAAAAGAAATGAGAAACTGTTAAATGTTTACTCACATTTATTCATTCCTTCACTCATTTCTCTCTATATAAATTCTACAATAATCATTCATGATAGAGGCTACAGATAAAATTGTTTCTATTAGTTATATGGTGTATTACACTCCCATGTACATAAAGATTTTCACTTTCTGGCATTCCAACTGCAGAAACATTTGATTCATTTTTAGACATTATGTTTCTAGATAATGTCTAGGTATATGAGCCAGGATTATGCAAATGTCTTGTTTATAAGACCTCAGGTTAATGTCTTCCCCAAAACCAAACTAACTAAAACTTTCTGCTTCTGGGATCCTTGATCCCAACTCTAATTAGTCAGGTAATTGTACCAAGCTTCTAACTTATTCAATTCCCAGGTCTTTATTTGGAAGAACTGGTTCACACCCATAAAGCTTACCATTGCACTCAGTAAGGATGTGTCCTTGTAGATATGTTCCATGGGTATCATTTCTTGTTTTTTAAGATCATCTCTCCTATCTGAAATGATTGGAAAAAAATAAACTGCTAGAGCTGCATTAGGAAGATTAAAATGAAGACACCCAATGCCTGTTTGAGTATGTTTTAAATATTAACAAACATTTGAAAACAATGTCAAATTAAGAAATACTCTAAACACATTACAGACATCAACAGTTGAGCTTTTCAAGACAGGAATATGAGAAAAATAAAATGAAGATGGCAATGTGGGGAGGAAAAATCTTCATAGGACAGGACCATGAAAAGGGACATTGTGTGAATTAAAAAAAAAAATAAAAGCATCACTTTTATTGACAAGCTGGAGACACAATAGTTTCACAGAATAACAGAAATAAGCAGTCGCAAGACAATGGAGTGTAGAATTCCAACAGACAGGTTAATAGTCTTCACCTGCATCCTCGTTCTGAGCACCATCTACTCCAACCTCCTCACAGTCCTTCTCAGGGTAGCCATGTCTTCATGGGCCTCAGAAAACTCTTCTTCCTCCATGCCCTCACCCACATACCAGCAAACAGCAGAACACCTGGCATATATCCGGTCACACTTGTGGTCCAAGAGAGCCCAGGCCTCAATTACAGCTGTGGTGTTGCCCAGCATGTACACAGCTCACTGTACTATGGCTGGGTCCCTACCAGGTACCACAGTGGGAGGCTAGGGATTAATGCTAACTTTGAAGTCAGTGGGGCACCAGTCCACCACCTGGATGGTATGTGTGGTCTGGATGCTGGCAGTGGCAGCACTCATTTTGGGAACCACATCATCACAGATGAATAGGCAGCAAGCCAGGTATTTACTGTGGCAAAGGTCAAATGACACCATCCAGTTGGCTGGCTCAAAGCACCGATTGGTGACCTCTGCTATACTAAGCTGTTTATGGTGGGCTTTCTTAACAAAAATGACAGGGGCACATGTAGCCAGAGGGAAGTGGACATGGGAATAGGGCACCAGGTTGGTCTGGAATGGTCAGATCACATTCTGGGATCCATTAAACCTGAGGGAAGTAGTGATGGAGGGCACAATCTGGCTAATAAGACAGTTAAGGTTAGTACAGTTTGGGCACTGACTATCAATGTTTCTACAACAGATGTTATAGATGGCCTTGTTGTCAGCCATGAAAGCACCATCAGAGTGCTCCAGAGTTACAGGGCTTAACTACAGCTGTGGAAATCTGGGGTGGGAGTGGTGGGGGAGCCTGAGTAAATGGAGAACTCCAATGAGTACACATATGTAACCTTCCCGAAAGCCAAAGATAAATGAGATACCTGAATAGAAATTGATGCCTATAAGGTATAGACATCTGAAGAATGTGTCCCATGTGACATCGCCTACATTTTATAAAAACATCACTAAGCTGAGATATTTTCATTTGATCATGCTTGGCGGTACTCACTCACTGATCGGACTCCTTCTCTTACTGAAGCACAGTTTCTGGGAGCTCACCTGGACTCTGGCCTTGCAGAAAACCAATCCCTCCTCTTAAGAGCTGCTCTCCCTCCAAATGGGAAATCACATCTGATTTGTAGAGCTGACTGCCTGTTTGTAGACAAACAATATGTGGATTTTGAGTTCTGTGCTGATAACAGTGCATTATAATCAATATAGGGTCTGACAATGAGGAAGAGTAAGATAACCTCTGAAGGTCAGCCCAGAGAAGAGTATGTTGAAAACAACGGAGATAGTTCTTCATCAGCAAAACAATAACTCTTGAACCTGTTCCAAAAGGTATTAAGGTCCCATCATTGCTGATGCCCATGCCCAAGTTCAAAGACAGACTGCAGAATCTCCAATATTTACATTCTGTAATAAAATTTAAGTTTTCAGTGTTTGACTATTATGTTCAAATAAATACAACTTCCACCAGAAAAATCTAGGTGTCCTGTAAAAAACAATTAACTGTTATTTTTAATACTGTGGTGTATAATCTAACCACAGTCTCTGTATCAAAACAGTAGTTTTTTCTTTTTTTTTTAAGCTAGTATTTACTCATTCATTCAAAATTAGTTTCCTCCTACTACTGGATTGTTGGAGATTTAGTAGCAAGGAAGACACGAAATTGTGTCAGGAAGATTACATTTTACTGGGATTACAAATTAAATGTAATTTAAAAATAATGAAAACCATTGTAAGGTAGTTATGAGTGATGAAAAAATCAAGACAGTTTCACATAAATGGGAAAACTTTCCAACGTATTTGTTAAATAAATAAATACTTACATATATAATATGTATTAAGAGACTCACCGATTGAGAGCAGGTGACTCACGTTGTCCAGCATTACATCTCTGAACAGTTTTCTCTGGGATGTGTCCAGCAGAGCCCACTCTTCTTGGGTGAATTTTACAGCTACATCATCAAAGGTCACTGATTTCTGAAATAGTATGAACACCTTGCTTCAGACAGGGAGGGTGGTGCAGGTAACAGCACTAAGAAGTGGTGGGTGAGTACACAGAAAGCTCAAACAGTACTTTGGGCCCAGTCACACCATTCTCAGTCCTGACCTGGACATCTGACATACACCCATAGAGACTTACACACTGTAAATATATAAAATTTGATTATGGAAATACCACATGAGGTGTGGTGTAATATAACCGCAGATTTCCCAATAAATCTGTAATTCTAACTTCCACTTCATATTATAAAATTTTCATTTTTGAAAATTTATAACTAAAACACTCTTCTCCATCCATTTTAAGTAATCCACAAGCTCATCACAAGGGATGCAGTATCCATGACCTCCCACTTTTTAATTTTAACCATGACTCTGCTTAGATTATTGCCCTTTTATCACCTCAATTTTCTCATCAATGAACTGGTTTAATGGTTGTTATGAAATTTTTAAAGGTCCAATGGGCTAATGTGTAAAGTGGTAACTCTAGCAAACAACTAAATACAAGTTCTATGTTTACTATTCAACAAATGGCAGAAAAACATGGAAGCAATGTTCAGAATTCAGCAAAACTGAACAGAATTCCATAGGACTTGTGATCAGCAGGTGCAGCCTTCCATCTCCACAAAACTCAGATGTTCCTTACACGAGGGCTGTCCGGAAAGTATCAGCCATGTCATATGAAAAACAGAAGCATTTATGGCTCCATTTTTTTCTAGACAGCCCTTGTAAAGTGTAAGGATAAATGGTTTAGCACACAAGCCAGGGGCTCTGGGACTTGTATCCTGAAGGACATTATCATCCTGACTCTTCCTGTGGCCTAAGGTTTCTCTTTCCCAATGACTCCTTTGTATCTTCATCTTGTCTCTCTATTCAAGCATACCTAGAGCCACTTGATTGTTTTGGCCTCTAAAGTTCATCAGAAATTTCCACAGGGCCTTAAGTTGCTGCCTATACTCCTTTGTCCTGAATCACAGCCAAAATTAGGAAAACAATACTCCCTATGCATTGCTTCCACTTAACAAATTTGAATAAAGGGGAATTACAAAGAAATTTCATGATTTGGGACATGGGTAATAATGAGAATTTTAGTTTTCTTTATTACAAGTTTTCAAAAAGCACGAATATAATGTATCAAAACTTTAAGAGGTTTAAAATTGGAAAATGTAAATGAGTAACTCCTCACTGCTTTCTCTGATGTAATTATTATAGTTTTCCCTCAGCCTTAGTCAGGACTCCCCCAGCACTGATAACACTGCACTGACGGAGCTCACATGTGGAAACACCTGCCTCCCTTTTGGGCTGTGATGTTTTGCCCGTTCCTCATCGGTATCACCAAGCATTCACAGCAACCCTAAAGCCATTAGGGTCAGTAATATGGTTAATATGTTCTTGAAAAAATCTGATTAGAACATCAAAGCCTGTAGGATAAATATACCCATACACTGGCAACAGAGATGAAATTTCAGCCCAAAGAGCACCATATAAAAGTATGTGTATAAAATGTCCCCATGTGTTGCCTTACAACTGCCAAACCGTCTGTCCCCTCATGCATTCCCCATGACTTCGTAAGGCAGGAGCTAAGCATGGAGGCCGGGGGGGGGGGGGGGGCGCATAGAATACCTCACGTCACCCTGTATGGCCTCAGAGGATGGCTGGTTAGCCAATGACGAATAAGATTCCTCAAGGGAGGAACAACCTAAGACAGGCACAGTCGCATAGGGGCCAACAAGAGAGAGCTTGGGCTAATCAGAGGTGAGGCACAGCTCCTCCCCCACTTTGAGGTTAATCCCTTGCCCCCTGGCTGACTTGCTTCCCACTACAGCTTAGCCTGAGATTTGATGGGATGAGTTAAACCATTCCCTCCCTTAATGTATGTTTATATAACAATGACACCTTGCCTTGGGGCTGTGTGTGTGTGTGTGTGTGTGTAAAGGCATAATATGTGCTGGAACACAATGGGGACTTTTGGGAACAGCCCTAAGGTATCATAATCACAGATCTTGGAAAAAGGAAGGTTTTTACTTCCTCTTACACGCCTTGTATGCTCACCAATAAAAGTTATGTGGTGACCGATTCAGGGCTTTTTCAGTCCATGAGGCTGGAGCCCCTTGGCCATGCTTGAAACTTATTTTTGGCTGCTTTGTTTACTCACCTTGTGCTGCCCTTCCCGTTCATCCACTGCCTGTGTCCTGTGGGATGCGACACCCACGTATAAGACGACCCCTACTTTTCTAACCCAACGTTAAGAAACCCTCTCAAATGGTTATTCCTGTGTACAGGATGACCTCCAATTTTTGGTCTAACACTTTTAGACAAAAGTATCATCTTATACATGGAAAAATACGGTAATTTCCAACTCACCTGGGACTTCATTGTCATGAGCTCAGCTGATAATTGTCTTCTGGGTTTTCACTGGCTCACAGTCAAAGCAACAGGAGGCAAAGCTGAGGAAGGAGCAAGAGGCCATGAGGCTCCAGTTGTGTACAATCTGTAGATGCAATTTAACATGGAGCCCCTTTCGGGCTATAATGCTTTACCTGGAAGTAGCCCCCAGACCAACCAACAGAAACAGGCTGTGTTCTCTAAGAGAAATGGGGAGAATTCTCCTCTACCAGGGTCAAAAGTAAGAAGGGTGTGCCTACTGTTGCTAGTAAACATTATACAAATACCTTCAACTTAGAGAAGAATGTGAAAGCCATGGATTTTTGCATGCCACTTAACCGATGGTGTTCAGATTTCCATTTCTTCCTGATTCCAAAACACAAGCGATCCCCCGAATAACAGCACCTATGTCTCCACCTCCAGTAACCCCTGTGGAATTTCTCAGGCTTAAGGATTCTTAGTTTGTACAGTAACCATGTTTCTTCAACTCAATCCCAGGCCTCTGGTGCCTCAATCCATTCCTACTATTCCCTTTCCCTGGGCCCCAGATACACTTGTCCTGAATCATTTTGTCTCCACCAAGTGAGGATTCCAGGAATATCACTCACTCAACTCTGACTTAAGATCTGTGCTGCAGAAACGTGGTTATAAACCAAGAGAATTAAGAAGACACTTTAAGGTAGGGCTAATCGATCCAGTGACTTACTCCAATTGAAGAAGTCAATGGTACCCACCTTAGAAATGTAACCCTTAAAATCTCCTGCCTTAGAAAACAACATGTGAGTTACAGTCACTATTGTGTTCTGACAATCCTCTTAGGGTAGTAGGCTCAGAAAACACAGAACAGGGTTCCCTAGTGACCTAGTGGCTAGGATTCGGCGCTCTCACTATCGTGGCCTGGGCTCGATTCCGGGTCAGGGACCAACAAAAAATAAAAAAATTAAAAAAAGAGAGAAAACAGAATGCAGGCATTTAAAGAGGAAATTTAGATGTTCCATTGGCTATTTTAGAAAAGTGGTAGCTGAAATCCTGCCTTTTACCAGTCACCATTAGCTGCAATTTCCCTTCATTTTGTGTGTGTGTGTGTGTGTGTGTGTGTGTGTGTGTGTGTAAGCACTTATGAAGTGTAAATGCTCCCAAAAACACAAATAATAGTTATACGTGCTTCATGGACAAGTGATGATGATGAGTTATTAACAGAAGTAGCTTTAACAACCCACTTGTAACAGTAGTTTTATTAAGTGTGACTTTGTGCTCAGAGATTTATATATTTGCTTATTTATTCCTCAAAATAACCCTGCTGATTATGGTTCACTTATCAATTTAATAAATAACATGTCAGAGGTTCAGAAAACCTTAGTAATGTGACTATATCACAGGCATACCAGGATACGTAATGCATATAAGCCCACACTAGGAAGAGGCCCAGGTGTAATTTGAATTTTCTTCTGCTGGCCTCCTAAGCTCAAATTCTTTAATGGTTACACACACTAGACTTTACCTGGAATAGTACCATTAACGTTAAAATCCAGACTATTATCATCCTTCATTTCCACCCAAATCCATAAACACAATTTCCCACCTCATACTTATTTTTTTCAATCTCAGTTGAATGTCAATTCCTAAGAGATCCTTTCACTGAACTCCTAACATTAATGCTTCCCTTCATAAAGATTCATTTACAAAATAGAGGAGGCCTGTCCCTCCTGGTGAAAATGATCTCTAGTACTCACCAGAATCCAGACAGATGGAATTGCACAGAAGCCAAATCTTTATCAAGGATACTGCCACCATATTCCAGAGTTCAGAGGTGGTTTCTCGCCTGAGAAAACGAACTGGAACAGTTTCAACGGTGGGCTCTCTTGTAATGCAGCTGATAACCTCATCAGTGTTGTAAAGCCAAAGGGCAAATCTGATTTAACTTGGGTTCCAGTCAAGTAAATCCATCAAGAATGCCTCCAAAGGAAATATTTTCCTTATTAGACAAATCAAGTAGATGAAATTAATGAAAAAAATTATATCCTTTACTTCCACATTTCTTCTGAAAGTCTCTAAAGCAATTTTCATGCCCTTTCCCAGACTTCAATGTTTCATGGATTTTGGTTGTTCTAGGAAGCACTGCAGAGAATACACAGCCAATGACTCCATTATATTCTTTATGTGGAAGAGGATTTATAACTATTAACATATTCTCAGGCTGTAGGCATCATTCCAACACTAATATAAGTATCTGCTGAATAAATATATATTCAAGGAAAATACTTTTCAGGGTTCTGGAATATGCAGTTTTTACTATCAAGCAAGAAATAGCCCATACAAAGTAAGTCTCTTCAATTCAGATTCAGCTGATGACCCAAGAACTATAAAACTCTACAAGCCTCAAAATACTAGAAATTCCCAAAATAAATGTCAGCAATGATTTCACACTAGTTTTCTTTCATTTAAAAATTGTGGTAGGATACTTACAACATAAAATTTACCATCTCAACTATTTTTAAGTATACAGTGTGTGGTGTTAAATGCATTCATAATGTGTGCAACTATCACCAACACCACCATTTTCATAACTTTTCATCTTGTAAAACAAAAATGCTGAACACATAAAACAACTTCACATTACTCCTTCCCTCTAGTCCCTGGCAACCACCACTCTACTTTCATCCCTAAATAGGATATTTTTAAACTGATGTTAAAAAGAAAATTAAAAACATCCTGGCGAGGCTGCAGCGGAAGCAGCTGCTCTCCAAGCTTCGCTATGCTGCCCAAGGACAAGAAGATGCCAGGAAATTGGCCAGAAAGATAAAGATCCAGTGAACAAACCTGGAGGCAAGGCCAAAAAAAGTGGTCCAAAGACAAAATTTGGGACAAGCTCAGTAAACTGGTCTTGTCTGACAAAGCGTGATACGACAAACTGTGTAATGAAGTTCCCAAGTAAGTTCCCAAGTATAAGCTCATAACCCCAGCTGTCTGTCAGTCTCAGAGACCGAAGACCCAAGACTCCTTGGCCAGAGCAGCCCCTCAGGCGTCCCTCAGTATAAACTAGTTTCAAAGCACAGAGCTCAGGTAATTCGCATCAGAAACACCAAGGGGTGGGGATGCCCCAGCTGCTGGTGAAAACTCTTGAACAGGTCTCACTAACTGTACGTTTAAAAAAAAAAAAAAAAAACTTTTTTAAATCAAAAAATAAAGAAAATTAAACATTTAAAAGTCTTAAGACAATTTTTTTTAAGACAATTCTTTATAAAAGGACGTATTATTTCTGAATATACTTTCTGTTGTAGGTATAAGCACTTGACCCATTAGAAATACTCTTCTTTTTTAAAATCATACTCTTTCGACAGTAAAAATGTTTTAGTATGTTTTTTGTTTGTTTGTTTGTTTTGTGGTATAGAGAAAAGCAGGTTTATTCAAAATGCTAGCATGTTGGGAGGTTGGTAAACGCTCATCTAGGCTATCTCCAGTATGTATTATCCTTGTAGTAAAGCTTTAGGTAATCAATTACTAGATTTTCATATATCTCTGATATGTTCTATGTCTTTTTAGCCCATTTACTGGAACATTCTTGAGGCAAGTCATAAATAAATATATGTTTCAGATCAATTTAGAGCCAAGACTATACCAGGGAGTGAAATTACACTAATGAATTAAGCAGAGAAAGAAATGAGCCAAGTAGAAAAATTCATTTTACATATACATGTCTATAACAAAATAAAATTGATTCAGTCACTTAAGTAATTAATAAAATGGAAACAGAAACAAGTAGTTGTACTTTATCTAAATCTACATATATTTCTCTCTTACACACACACACACACACACACACACACACACGAAGGCTGTACAGAAAGTATCCAGCCATGTAATAAGAAAAACAGAGGCATTTATGGCTTCCTTTTTTTCTGGACAGCCGTCATGTAACACAAAGTCCTGGTTAAAGTAGGAGGGGCCCTCAAAAGTTGGTGGATGAGAATGTTTTTGCAGTTGTGGGGGTGGTGGGGGGTGTTGTACCAGAATATATTGCAATATGAAACGCACCACCTCTTAATCCAGCAATAAAATGCCAACTTACCCAAAGTGCAGAAACCCTTACACATGCAGAGAGGTCAATTCTTTATAAACCCATGAACACCAGGGTCTCCTTGGGGGTGGATGTGCTATGAAGAATTTAAAAATCCTACTGTTAGACATTTAGTGATTCCAATTTTAAACAATTACAGAACACACAATACAAAGAATGTCACTGTGGGCAGGGTTTGAGCCAGAAGCCAGGTTCATTGAGAAAACGGGTTTAGCAAGGCTACCTGTGTACTTGGAATCCAAAATTCAAGAGTCTTGCGAGGCTGCCCCGAACTTGGTGAACAAGGATGCTACTCAGGATGTGGTTTCTGGCTGGCTAAGGGGAAGGAGAAAAGCAACATTTGCCTGTGAGGCCGAGGAATCATAAGGTTGATGACTTAGGACAAAAGGATGGGTCAGCAACACTGTTTTGCAATTAAGAAGTTAGACCCCCTGTTGTTCTTGGGACACAATTGAGCTGCAGACCCGAAGGGTCTCTGTGTCTCCATCAGAGCACAGGGAACCACCTGGTCCCTGCTTTGCTGTCTGTTATGTCTCTGTGTGTGTATGTCTGTGTGTTTTTCTTAATTCCAATCGCCTCCCCTCTGGTTTCGTTCTCCCCGCGCTGGTTGCGGGGCATTCCACCTTAATTCGTCTATCAGTTTTAATGGCTATCAGTTTTAAGCTATCCCTTCTGTTGCAAATCATAAGTATTTTGAGGCAAATTCAGATTTACTTTGTTAATCTTCAAAGGCATTATACAATCAGGTAGAACAAATTTCACCTTATCGATATTATTTCCTTGGATATTTCACATATTTTCGACATATTCACTACTCAAGGCATGCAGTTTCTTTCATCCTGACTTACAGGAGTTTGACAATTAAGTCCGCAAACTTGTTACCGTAGGCTTATGTTGGCAGCACTGCACAAACAACTTGGTAAGGTTTTATAACCTTGGTATATCTGTGTCTCACAGCTGTACTTGCATCAACAAGTGCTGTTGTGAGAATGCCAGGGCTCGAATTAAAGAAATTAATAAACATTAAATTTCTTGTTAAACTTGGCAAGAGTGGAAGTGAAATCAGGGATATGTTAGTCCAAGTTTAAGGGGATAATGTCATGAAGAAAATGGCAGTGTACTAATGGATTAAACATTTTTCCGTGAGGAGACAAGCTGTCACTTACTAAGAGAAGTCAGGGCAGTAAGTAACAAGCAAAACTGCCAAAAACACTGCAAAAATTCATTGAATTGTGCATCAAAATTAGTGGCTGATTGTAAGAAGCACAGCAGACCAAGTAAATATTGATATTGAAACAGGAAAATCTTAGCTAAAAATCTTGGTATGAGAAAGGTGTGTGCAAAAATGGTCCCAAAGGAGCTCATGGATGAACAAAAGCAAAGGAGAGTCAAAGTTTGCCAAGACCTTTTTGGACAGGCAAGACCATATTTTGGGAAGTGTTATCACTGGTGATGAAACATGGGGGTACCAATGCAACCCTGAAACAGAGCATTAAAGTGCACAATGGAAGTCAGCCAATTCTCACGACCTAAAAAGTTCCGTCAGTCCAAATCAAGAGTCCAAACAATGTTGCTAACTTTTCTGATATCTGAGGGATTGTTCATTATGAATCTGTATCAACTGGACAAACAGTCAACTAAGTTTACTATTTGGAAGAGCTGAAAAGGCTGTGTGAAAAAGTTAGATGAAAATAACCTGAACTTTTCACTAACAATTCATGGCTCTTACATCACAACAATGCACCAGCTCACACGGCACTGTCTGTGAGGGAGTTTGTAGCCAGTACACAAATAACTGTATTGGAACACCCTCCCTGCTCACCTCATCTGGCCCCCAGTGACTTTCTCCTTTACTTGAAGATAAAGGAAATATTGAAAGGAAGACATCTGGATGACATTCACATCAAGGGTATATGACAGCTCTGATGGCCATTCCAGAGAGCTCTGAAGGGTGGACTAGGCACTGGCGTCGGTGCATAGCTTCCCAAGAGAATGCTTCAAAGGTGATGGGAGTGATATTCAGCAATGAGCTATTCAAACTTTTCCTAGAATGAGTTCACGAACTTAACTGTCAGACCTCATACATCCAGGTCTAGTCCTGGTGCAGTCCCTATGGTCAACCTCACTGACACCGAGGGGCCCAGTCCTGCCGCTGCAAAGCTGAGCATGAAGCACTTCTCATAGTGATCCCTCAAATGAAGCCACTTCACAATTCCATGTCACTAGTCCACAGTAAGATGGATGGTCTGGAAAAGGGCAAAGACTGAGGGAAGGCCATAGGTGAGTTAGATAACAGTGTCTCTTAAGGATACTTGAGAGAGATCAGCATTTCAGTAAGGAAAAGATAGAACAATCAACAGATAGGATTTCTTCTCAGAGAAAAGGCCCTTCCTGACCCGTCCTCACATTCTTCTTCTTCTGAACTTCTTTCTTAGGCAAGATTAATCCTCATAAGTCACTCCTGAATGTAGAGAAAGTGTCATTCAGGTCTTTGAATAACTTATCCCTTTCCTTTGCTACTAGTACACACAGAGGCAGGAATCCAACTTGTGGAAAGAAAGGTCATCTGCTCTCCACTGAACCATCAGGCAACAGGGTCAATAAACTCCCACATGGAGACCAGGAGGTGGGTTTGCCCTTTGTTTCATCCTGATGAAGCCCACATGTCACATGGCAGCTATGGGGTATGAGCTGGTGTAATCCTCGCTTTCAAGTCTCTCCTAGTACCTGCTGGGCACAGGATCACCAGGTGAGAAAGGACAGAGCTCTCCCCCTTTCTCTAGGCTCTCCCATTCTTTCACGCCCAAACGGCATTCTGTAACATCCAAACCTCCAAGCTCCCTTCCCAGAGTCAAATGCCATCACCTTATTGAAGAGATGCTTTTGTTCCGTGCTTACTTTAAAAAGTCTTGGTCTTTTGCTACCCAGCTGTCCTGTTACTGTGTCTGTATTTTGAGGCAGGCAGTGACATGAACTGGAGAGGCCAGTAAAGAGTAACCATCACTGACCTCACAAGCATGGAGCAAGGCTTGGCCTTCTCACACCTGTGCCAAATATTGTAGGCCAAGCTTGTTCAATCTGCAGCCCAACACAAATTTGAAAATTTTATTAAAACATTACAAAAATTATGCCCAGGCCTTTTTTCAGCTCATCAGCCATCATTAGTGTTAGTGTATTTTACGTGTGGCCCAAGACAGTTCTTATTCCAACGTGGCCCAAAGAAGCCACAAGATTGAACACCCCTGTTCTAAAACATTTCCTTCTTGTGAGCAAGAGTGAGTTCTCTTTCATAGTTTTCGTCATGCTGATTAAAAGCATTTAATTTCTTTTTCAGAGTAACACATTAACAAAGGAAAGAAAATCATAAGAAGACCTAATTACTAGCACTGGAAAATACAAAAGGTCAGATAAAGATACAGTTCTGAGTGATGTTTTAACAGATCCATCAGGAACAGATAATGTCTTTTAGAACAAAGTTCCAGGAAAATCCAGCCCATCCTTCAATATTAAAAAAACAAAACAAAACAAAACAAAACAAACAAAAACTTGAGGAAATAATTTACCTAATCGGAAACTTTAGCTCACAGGACATTAAATTAAAAATCACATAAAAGAAAGGCAGCTGTTGAACACATTATCTGTTTATACTTGGTTTTGTCTGTTAAAACAAAACCCCCCAATATCCCTCCCAATTGCACCCTAAAGTAGTGTAAAATTATTTACTAAGCACCAAATAACACTCCCAGTATATAATAAAAACGGGAAAACCTTTGCGGCGTCATCCTCTGAATCTGACAACAATAAATTTAAAAGAGAACGTAACTTGGAAAATTTTAAAAGCATCTAATAAATGTGCAATCTACCCTTCTATTGCCCCAACCGCTGCTGTTGGTCCAAGTCCCCTCATCCGGTACCCTACCGCTCTGGCCTCGGTCACTCTCCCACGTCTACTGCTTTCCCAAGTCCATGGCAACCAGCCAAGCCCCATCCTCTATTTTTGTCTTTCTTAAACCCTCACCCGCCCTTCCTCCTTCGGGCTCCCCGTTCTTTCCCGTTTTCCTCCTCGCCATGTCCCCCTACTTCGACATCCCCCGGGACGGCATACATTTGCCCTCGGCCCCGGAAGAGGTCAGTTTCCAGTGGGACATCGGGGGTGTGAACACACCCCAGCAGGCACAGCCAGAGGGGTAAGCTTGGGACAGCAAGGCACAAGGTGTCACATCATAGGGTCGGTCCCCTGTCCCAGTCGGGGGACGAGAGGCGGTGCCGCGAAAGATCGGCCTGGGAAGCGGCAGGGCCCGGCCACAGGAGGATGAAGGCTGGGGTCTGAGAATCCCAAGGCCGGGGAGCCGCACGGCGTCCTGCGGCTTCCCGGAGGGGTGAACGGGCGCCGGTGGCCAAAGGGCGAGGAGCCACGTCGCGAGCAATGAGCGGATATCGGGCGGGGCGGGGCTGCGCGAAGAGACCGAAGACGGAGCACCGGGCGGGGACGGCCTCGAGGCGACCGGAAACGGAAATGACCCACACGGCGCCGGGGTGCACGGCCTCCGGACACTCAGGGCAGCGGGGTCGCCCCGAGGGCGGGTGCGGGGTCTGTGACATCCGCAAGAACACCCGGAACCCGAGGGCGGAGGGGGCGCGGGGAGGAGGCCGCGGAGGGCGCATTTAAGCCGCAGAGGACAGCGCTCACTCACCGGACCGGGCCTTCACTCCCACGGATCCCCTTCTGCGTCCACAGGAAATTGCGGAGGACGGGGCGGGGCCTGGGACGGCGCCTGCGGCCAGGGTTGGGGCGGGGCCTGTGGAGGCGGGGCCCCTGGGGGCGGGGCCTGTGGAGGCGGGGCCAGACGGATCCGGCCTGAGCAGAGAGAGGCGCGGGTCCTCGAGGGGGCGGGCTGGAGGAGCGTGGCCTGAGCCTCCGGCCCCTACCCCGGACCTCGCCTTCCTCCAGAACGCGTCCAGTCTCTGAGCTTGGGTCTGTTCAAATCTTTGGCGCCTGGGATAGCTGGGCTGCTTCCGCCCTACTTCAAGTTAAATGTTTCCGACAGTTCAAGGTGTCACTCTGACACTATATAAATATTTGTGCTGAGTAAGTAGTTCAAGGTAAGAGCTTAGAGTTGTGAGGTCATTTGGAGTGAATGCTGAGATGATTCCCTGTTAAGTGGAAAACGATTTGAGTCAAAATCCGTTTTCCGCCCTGGAGACACGTGTCCTGCAAGTGCTGGGGGCGCGACTGGGCCTCGGGGCGGTTCCAGGTGGGCGGTGGTGGGATCCCCAACGTCTGCGGCTCCTGCCCTTGGAATGGGTTATTTAAATAAGCGAGGACAGGAGTTGTCTGTGCTGGTGATGTAAACCGGTGTGTGATGCCGCATGACAACCCGCGTCTCCTCCCCGTTCACCAGCAAGGCAGAGACACAGCCCTGGGGCTCAGTATCAGGGAGTTCATGGGGTCAGCATCTGGGCTTTGAGCATGAGGGGCTGAGGCATTGCTTCGAAAGAAATCACTGCTATGTGGATATAAAAATGTTTTCTCCTTTGCATTTAACTTGTCTGTTTCACAGTTATTGAGATGATTTGTAAATTCCAGACCTTTGGGATGAATCCACAAGCATGCATGGCATCCCATAATTTGACTGTCATTAATTTCTAAATATATTGTAAGTTTACATTTTCCTTATCTATATTCCCAAAGCTATCAGAAAGTAAGTGATAAATTAAAAAAAAAAAATTCAATGTTCCTTGGTAAAGCACAGTAATTAATACTTTATTCATGGGGTGGCGCTGACTCCATAACTGGCACTGCAGTGGGGGAGAGAAGTTAGGCCCAACTCCAAATATAGTGAGAATCTGTAGCCAAGGAGCAGAGTGGAGGTCAATGGGTAGAAAATTACTAAGAGGAAACACCCACTGGGGGTGTGTGGGTGGGTTAGGGGTATTTTGGCTAAACTTGACCTAACAGGTTTGTTGTTGAAGACAGTTCAGGGTGAACAGATATCATCTGGGCAATAATATAGGATGAGGAATCTCATCAGATACCAAGGGTGATCGGCTATCAAGGATGGGGGATTCTGGTGAACTGACCCAGCAGGGTTCTTGCTAAAACTGGATTTTATGAGGAAGTATACAGATGGGCCTAGGAGAAGGTTCAGGAGCCTGATTAAAGTTCAAGCAATCAAAGAATCATTGTCATAAGTTAATATCTCTATTTCCTTTGGAAATTCTGAAGTTCATGCTGGCCAGAATAAAGACACAAATAATACTGTATTATGGCCGCTTCCATATGACCTCATGTAATCTTAATGACCTCTTTCATGGCGGTATTTCCAACCACAGATGCATTGAGTGTTAGAGCTTCAACACAGGAACTTTCGGGAGGACATAATTCAGTTCATAACAAAAGGTGTGCAGAAACAGGGGCCTGAGAAGGCCAAGTTGTAGCCGACTTCGATACATGTATACAGAAAAGGACTGTATGTCGTAAATCATCTGCTCATTCGGGAGAACAAATTGGGGAAGAGGTCCCAGAACTCCAGAAAACATGATTGGCATGTGATTCCCACGTGACTGCTGGGTTATGTTGTGATTTGTATGCAAATATATTAATATGTCTCTCTTGCTCAGAAAGGCAAAAACACAATGAAATGCACACACCTCCTCTGACTTCCAGGCAAATACATTTCTTTGGCTTAGTGCATCTCTGTGACATACCTGAACACACAACACACAATGCACAAAGCCCACACATGTTGTAATACATATGTACATCTCTTAAGATGAGAGTAAAGTTGATGTAAAGTCAATTTAAGTTTCAGGGTCATGTTCAGAATCTTATGTTAGGATTAGGGTAAGGGTCAGAGGTGGGTCAATAGCAGTTTTGGGGTCATGTTCAGAATCTAGTGTTAAGGTTAGGGTTAGTTTTAGGGTTAGTGACAAGTTCAGAGTAGGTCAATATCATTTTAAGGGTCATGTTCAGAATCCAGTGTAGTGGTTAGAGTAAGGATCAGAGTACGGTCAATTTCAATTTCATGGTCAAGTTCAGAATCTAGTGTTAGTGTTAGGTTGAGGGTTAGAGTAAGGGTTGGAGAAGTGTCAATTTCAGTTTAAGGGTCATGCTCAGAATTTAATGTTAAGTTTAGGGTTAGAGTTAGAGTTATGGTAAGAGTGAGAGTAGGGCCAATTTTTGTTTCAGGGTCATATTCAGACACTAATCTTGGGGTTAGGGTTAGGGTAAGATTCAGAGTATGGTCAATTTTATTTTAAATGTTCAGAATCTCAAGTTAGGGTGAGTATAAAACGTTAGTGTAAGGGTCAGGGTAGTGTCAATTTTTGTTTCACGATCATATTCAGACACCAATGTTGGGGTTAGGGTTACAGTTAGGGTGAGAGTAAAGGTCAGAGTATGGTCAATTTTAGTTTAATGGTGATGTTCAGAATCTCGCGTTACAGTTAGGGTATTAGGGTTAGTGTAGGGGTTAGAAGAGTGTAAATTTTAGTTTCTCGATCATATTTACATACCCTATGGAGTCAGTTTCCCTCATACATTTGAAAACTGAAATGCATATTGTTTGATGGGAGGCAATGAAAATAAAAAAGTAAAAAAATAGCTACTCTAACCAAAGTGCTCCTTGCAATCATAAAAACGACAGAGAATTAATTCTCGTGTTGCCTAAATACGCTTTCAAAGTGGCGTTTATTACTGCAGAACCGGCAGGGTCCGCGCACTCCGCAGGTCCATGACAAAGTGCTGCCAGGACGGACGCACACGCGCGTGGACCTGCTGCCGGCGCGCACGCCCCTTCCGTGGACGGGGAAGCAGGGCCTACTCGGAGCGAGTGGAAGGGAACTGCCGGTGCTCCAAGGGCCTCCGGGCTGGGCCCCGCCACGACCCACCTGCAGCACGAAGGCGCGCGGCCAGCCGGACAGCAGCCGCACAGCCTCCGCCGCGGTGGAGCCGTCCAGGGCCAGCAGCTGCGGCCGCGAGGCGCCCCGGCGCCACTCCCGGACGCAGAACATCCTGTTCGCA